>LGRX02025269.1:0-75817 GCA_001247695.2 Cymbomonas tetramitiformis | reverse complement strand
GCCCTCTGAGGTGAGGCGTTTGGCGACAGAGGTGGACTGGAAGTCCGTCAATGGCGTGTGGGACCCGTGGGCAGGCACTGGGGTCATCAGTGAGGTGATGGCAGAGCAATGGCCGCAGTTGAGATTCATGAACAATGACTGGAACTCTCAGTTGGGTTGGCCTGAGGCGCATGATGCACTTCAGCCGGGTAATTATCGCATATGGAAGGAGAAGTATGGTGTCTGTGACGCAGTGGTGACTTCGCCTTGGTTCGCAGCGCTGGACATCGCGTTCCCGTTGGCAGTAATGGCCAGTCGTGTGGTGGCATGTGTCCATGTTCCATCTTACTATTTGACAGACATGACCGAGAGCAGGGCTGCGTACTTCAGACGATTGAGTCAGACAGGACGCTTGCATGTGATTGGGCATCTGGAACATGGACCTATTGGCCGCAGGTGTATGTGGGTCTTGGTGTTCAACAAGAACCCATTGATCAGAGCCAGAATGTTACAAGGCGGAGAAGGTGAGGGCATCGGTATGTTCACTTTCAGTTTGGGCAAGTTCATGGCAGATGGTGATACGACCCAGTATGCTGAGCAAGCCCATATTTGAGTCTGTGCTACTGCACGCAGCAGCTACAGATGGGGGATGTTGGAATCTGGGCTTGCATGTAAGAGTTCAGCGTTCGATAACAGGGTATCAGAATTTTAAAAATTTTGTAGCTCTACGATCTTATGCTGTGTTGAGAATTGCTCGATCAGTTACCGGCACCAGTGGATATTAATGATGCTTATGATCAGTCGCGAGTGTTAAGTTCGTTCGATTCCGAGATTGTACCATCATATGCACGCGTTTGCGACAGCTGTAACAAACGCCGGCTTCTCATGGTACCGCGCCGGGTTTGTTCAGCTGGTGACACGCATGACAGTGGTGACAGCATGACAGGCTTTACGAAGATGACCATCTGTGAGATGCAGACTCGTCAGAGAAGATATAGTCACCATCAGGTGACCAGAGAATGATAAGACGAAGATGGCAGTGACTCCTTTGCCGCTGACGTGTCAGTCAGAGTGCGGTAAACGGTAACATTGTTAGAGCTGGCATGGGATAATGACTTTCCATTGGCCAGATGAAGATTTAGGGGCTAGAACCCGTTACAGTTTTGGGAAATGTGACAGGACATTGAGATATTAGTAGACTCTGACCGAAGGTCAGGCTAGTGGACTCATTATTGTTTTGCCTTCGCAAGTACTAGGTGGCTGTTCGCGTGCCAGTGCTAGAGTGCTAAGACAGTTCTGCTCACAGCTTTTGTACACACAATAATTCGTATTTTGTGATATAATATCAATTTTGACGGATATATTTTACTGCTGTTTTCATATTTTTTCATGTTGGAATCTGGGCTTGCATGTAAGAGTTCGGCGTTCGATAACAGGGTATCAGAATTTTAAAAATTTTGTAGCTCTACGATCTTATGCTGTGTTGAGAATTGCTCGATCAGTTACCGGCACCAGTGGGTATTAATGATGCTTATGATCAGTCGCGAGTGTTAAGTTCGTTCGATTCCGAGATTGTACCATCATATGCACGCGTTTGCGACATTCAACTACTCGCCAAGTAATATTAACTGGCATACAACATCACACATATAAGTAAACCGTCGAAACTTGCGAGCATATGCAATATACCATATCATTGAAATATGACATATCACTGCAATATACCATATCACTGTATCATGTAGTATTGTATCAAAATTTACTGTATGCTTGCAAGTATGATGTGCCATAATGTAATTTATAAGTTCAACTTAAAGAATATATAAGAATTTGTATATATATATATAAGAACAATTGTTCTCTGTACCAAAAATCTGAAATCAAAACATAAATCATGTCACATGCCTTCTGCTTCTTCACTTCAAAAGCATGACCAAAACATTAGCATGCCCGTACTTCCGCCTAAGCTAGACTTCCGTAGCATGACCAAAACAATTATGAAAGGCAGGAACCACACCATTATGCATGCTACGATTTACTCGAGGCTCTAGGGAGCTATCATTGTCGCCCAAGCGTATCACGGTAGAAGGTTAGATAGTTAGATACACTATATCAGTATCGAGTACTTGTACGAAAAAGAAAAGAAAATGCGATTCTTTCTATTTGAAGCGTGATATTCGGAGGTGCTCAGCCGCTAGGCCTGCCCCTCTCCTCCGCCGGCTCAAGGCGGCTTCTTGCTGTTTTTTTAGACTATTTCCTTTTTCCATTTTGTTGTGTGAGATCAGCATCTTAGCTGCCCACTCCGAAGCTGTCCCGCTGACCATCTTGAGAAGGGTCTCGGCTTCCTTCTTCCTGAAGCCCAGGTGCTGAGTGAGGGCCCTCATGTTGTGCGTGTAGATTGGCTCCGTGACCCCAAAGATCGTTGGGTGGGAAAATGCCTTATACTTTTTCCTTTTGAGGGACCTCACGAGAGGTTCGTACTTGTTGATTTTTTCGTGGAGTGCCAAGTACCAGTTGGTGACCCATGTGAACGCCACCTCCGCCAGGTGGATCTCGTCCACATCCGTGCTGTTCGCGAATTCCGGTTGGCCCGGGAGAGCATCTCTGACATCTTCGGCCCCCTTGACCATTACAATGTCCACGAAGTGCGGTATGTCGTCCGGCGGGTCCCGCGGGCCGGGGTGATCCTTACCGTCGCGTCGGCACAGGCCCCTTTTAATTATGAACCCCGGCATTGGGCTGGTGCACGTATTAGTTCCATCTAGCCCCGCGTGGTGGGCTATCCACATGGGGCTCGCCCCCGACGCCTGCCCACCCGCATCTTCTCGCACAGGCGTTTGGCGATTTCATTGTGTCTCGCAGTGGCCATGTTTTTGCTCGTTGCGTGCCCGCATCCCGCCAGCCTGTGTGCCGGGCCATCTCTCTTTCCACAGGGTTTGCAGTTCGGGCAGGGGTACTTCTCTGGTCAGAGAAGGTGTCTTCTGGCTGTCGTCATCAGCCTGCCATACCCGCACCTGAGAATAAGCGGACCGCAGGTTCGAGGGGAGGACGCGCCGTAATTCGTTGGAGAGTTCCTGGATCGCCTTGTCCTCCAAGATTTCCCTCGGTGGGCGATCTACTTTGGCATGCACGTCCTGAAGTTAGCCTCGACTCTGGCAAGGTCGCGGTTCCTCTGGGCCGTTTCCCCCTGCTGCCGGGCCGTTCTGTTTCTGCTCCGCTTCCTCTTCCTCTCCGGGGCCGCGCGTAAGTACGCGTTCACCGCCGTCCCCGGGACCCTCTCCGTGTACTGTAGGCTGGATTCTCCCATATCCAACTGCAAAACATGGCCTCGCACAGTTGAGATATCGGGTTGTCATCATGATTCGGGTCTCGGCCTGGCTCCCCGATCATCCGCGTTGCGTCTTCCGCATGCTTCTCCGCCTCTTCCACCGCCCTAAGTACTTGTATGACAAAACCGGACAACGGTTTGAACGTTGTTATTTACGTTTGAGGCCAACGTTATACGTTTGCAAACGCTTGACAACCTTTTTCAGCATGCATATCCGTGCGATTGTATCGACGAAGCGATCGCAGGGTTAATATGGACGCCGAAATAGTTGGCAACCGTTGGCCTCAAACCCTTGCCTCAAACATCCAATATTGTCCACTTCTGTCATACTGATATTGTATGGGATATGATGTATGAACGCGTAGGGCGACACTCATAAATATGAGCATCGCGGCGCGCCACTACGTCGGAATGATGATTTATGGCATCGCGCCGCCCGTCCGATTCGCTTCGTTGGGGATACTATGCACGACTTATGATGTGGCGTGTATGATTTCGTCGCTGATCGCGCTTCGCGCTTGATGTGAGGTATTTTATAGATGCGAGCGCGCCACGACGGTTCGATAATTAATTAGTGCAGTCTGCAGTCGCGTTCTAACATCGGAATGATAATGGCGGTTTTAAATCGCCGTCAGATGTGCCTAGTGGAGATCTCTTTTTGGAGATCGACAGTACCTAGACCTCTGACCTTTATAATCTTGGCCTATGTCATATTACCTTACATACCTTAAGCAGCAGTAGCAGCAGCAGCAAAGCTCGAATCCCAACGGGCTACGCAGTCGAATTTTCGATTTCACGATCGCCAGACGCTAACGATGGCAGTGCCACTGCAGTCGCGTACATTCACTACGACGCCACCCACGCGTTATGGCATGGCATGTTGGGACGCAAAAAAAGCGAAGCACTATCGTGCACATGATCCTGCGGTCAGATGACCTAATGGAGATTTTCATTTTAAGATCGACAGTGCATAGGCCTCTGACCTTTATGATCTTGGCCCAATGCCAATTACCTTACCTTATCTTACCTTGCAAGCATGTGCAGCAACCCTTATTACGAATTCTACGTGGAGATCGCTGACCGGCCCGGACAAGTGGAAGCGGTAATCAACAGCGCCAAACTGCAGGAGCTCCGCGAGCTTCACCAACAGCTCTGCGGTAAACAGACAATCGAAATGCGGGAGGTTCAAGATTGCGCGTACAATTTCCTTCCAGACTTGTATACGGAGAAAAAGAAACGAGAGACATTTTTGAAAACCTATATGAAAGATATTGACGGCAAAGAACAAAATATCCAAAAAGAAATCATCGTTGAGGCGAAGCTGAACCAGCAGTTCCGCGCAACGTTTCGTTCCGTTGAGAGGTTGGCCGCTCTCTTTCAAAACGCCGCTCTCGCGAACTTTGTTGAAAAGTGTGAAACTCACTGATCAAAAGCACCCACGATGGAACTGAGCAAGAACGTGTTCCGCAAAGAAGCTCTTCCTGATATCGGCCAAGGAACCTACTCCTGCCAATTCGAATGCGAGTCTACTTTGAGTGTGGGACTCGCGAAATTTCACCGTTCGCCGAAAGGATGTTTAAAGTGATGCGCGAGGCAGAAAATCAGAAAAAGAGGAAGGTATGGACGGAACCGGACTACAGTAGATCGTGGTCTATAAGAAACTGTATCTACAAGAAACTAGTCGCTATTTTTCTCTCCAAAAAATAAGAAAATCCTTAAGAAACCTTTCGCTAAATTTCCACGCGGAAGGTCATGAAAACCCTCCGATTAAGAAAATTTCGACGCTAGATTCACCAACTAGACCATGATATTTAGTCCTATTAATAGGGTTCATTTGCCTGGTATCGGTGTAAGTGCATCATAGCTTATCGAAGATTGAGTGCCGTGCACATTCGAAATATAATGTATGTCATGCCGCATACGCAATTGAGGGTGCACACTACTAGGCAACATACAGTCGTGGGGAGTTCTGGTGTTAATATGTTAAGTTGGAGTATTCTGCCATATCTAACACCTCGAGGTCCAACAGCTCCTTGGACTCACGAAGGACATCCATCACGGTCGGCTTCAGAACACACGGGGATGAGAAGAGCTTGCATAGTCTTCTCTCTCTTGAAATTTATCTCATTGAGGACTCCCTCATCTAACAAACCTTTCCGTGCCTTTGCAGTTGCTACTTTACGTTCGTCCATAATTATACCCTCTCAGTGTAGTACAGTAGGAGACTATAACCGCGTTCCAGTGTAGTGCAGTTCGGCAGTTCTGTGAGCGTGCTTTGTGAGCGTGCATAAGAAAACATACGCTAACTTTCTCCCCGCATCGACTTGTGGGGAAATAGGGCAACTAAGAAATCTCCATCGCTAAGTTTACGTCGATGATTCTAGGTGTCGCGATTAAGAAAAAATCGACGCTAAGCGATGCAAATCGGGCACCCTCGGATAAGAAATCTAGCACGCTAGAGAGGGAAAAGGGGTCAGAAAAAATAACAAACTAGCACTACGGGAAATTTACCTTTTTCTTATAGACCGCGATCTACTGTATGAGCAAGACTGGAGCGTGCCCGCCATCGACGGCTTGTCCGCGCAAGATTCGCAGTGCACGTTGCACGACGCGCAGAAGTGAGAGCTCCAACTGGCTGCCGGCGGGCACGTGTGTGGCCTGTTCGTACCTAGGCTGACCTCTGGAGAATGCAATCCCAGCCCCAACATTGGATGCAAGGGCGCTATCTCTGGCGGTGGCCAGTTTGGGTCGCCATCCATATGTCCACCCATGGAGCTGTGCGATGGGGAGTGCGATCCTATGTCCAATATCTCCCCCTCCTCCAGCGTTGACTGCTCAGGCACGAGCCATGGCGGTATAACGTTTTCCAGCGACGGATCATTTAAGCGGAGGGACGCTGTACGTGTGCTAGGACAACACACGGTGTCATGCGTGGATGACTCAGCAATGTCATACATGCCAGTAGTGTCCCATACGCGCCTTACAGCATTAGCGCCCGAGACCCCAGTTGAGGAAGAGACCCCCCTTATATGGGAGTACACAGTACTACTGTACTGTGTAATAATGTGTCATACAGAATACTGGCACATCATACTGCATGATAATGTAGTACAAGCATATGATAGGTTGATGAGACTTGACCATGCTGACTAGGATTACCTCAGAGAGCTGAGTGAATAAGTAATGGCCAAGGCCAAGGAAACAGTTGAGATTTCTAGAGTAATAAAAACAGCCGCATGGCAAAAAGTCAAACAAATACCTAATTATTATATATGTAAGTATATGCAGTAAGTCTAGACATAGCAGTCCTATGTCTAGAGAGCTGACCTAGCAGTACCTAGGCAGCTGGTCATTATATGCAGTCAATATATGACTCCCACCAGTAGTTTCACAGTGTTGTTATGTGAGGAGCAGTCCTCCCACAAAATGGTATCATAGTGCTACGCACCACCACCACCAAACTTCCACAATTCTTTTCTGTTTTCGAATTGTAACTTTTTGAGCGAATTTATGTATGCTCCTGGGCTTCAGATGATATTTGGACTCTCAAGCTGCCAGTGCCATACAGTTACCCCGGGCCTCACTGGCCAGCGACTTCGCTTACGACTCCTGTCGGCTTGTTAGCGCTCAGTGCCCAAATAAGTTATCTTCTATAACCAATCTACAGTGAATTCCTTCTTCAGCGCGTTGCGAGATGATGGTTTACACTACTTTCTCAAAATCGGGCGCTTTTAGGGCCTAAAAGCGCCCACCTGCAGTGAGTGCAATCGCTTTTCGCTTAGGATGGCCTCCATGACGCTTGTTGACGCCATATCTTATCTTTCAATTGTCAATGGGCACTTAATTCTTCGTGGCGTCGTGATCTGTGACGGTTAGAGAATTGCGACTTGCCCAGTGCACCAGTATGGCGAGCTGTCTGGTTAGGATCGTTGGTATCGTTGCGTTATCCTTTCTGCGTTCCGTTTGCACGCGCGACTAGCAAATTCGCAGTACAAATTGTGGCGGGAATTGTAAATGTTACTTTAAGTCGGGTTTGGAGATGTTTGAAATTCTACTTCTGGCTGCTGGCCTTCATATTTGCGCTCTGACGCTCTGGTCAACGACTCAACGGTTTTCTTACTCGTTGGCAGCTTTGCGCCGTTAATTCTTCTTGGAAATTTTGCCGATTGGTCAATGTTTTCCGCAGGATCTTCGTCTACTCTTTGCTCTGCGATTGGGATGCGTATGCAGCGTTCTTCGTTGGTTCGTCTGGTTGGAAATTAACATAAGGAGGCTTCAGATTAGCGCTATTTCAGCTACGTGCGTGTGCTTATGCGGGTGTCTTTGTAGCTACGGGGAATTGCACAATTTTATGTCGTAGAATCTGAAAATGTTCTCCGAATTGGCGTGTGGTTTCTATTCGCGTTGCTTTGGTGTTTCCACGCTCCAGCGTTCTTAACTATGGCTGAACCCTAAGTGGGATCGCGTTGTGGCGTTGCGTTGACTTCTGCGACCGGATCTTTGACCAAATTTGCTCGATTTGTTTTAGTTTCAGTTCTTCGAGTTCTCTGGAAAACTTTTATTGCAATTTGGTGGCGGCACTTGGTTATATATGTTCGGTTAGCCTGGCTTCTGCGCCTTCGTTCTTCAAACTATCGACCTCTGCGGCGGAAGCGCTGGCAAAATTTTCCGAATCGGATTGCTGCGCTTCTCCACCTTCTTTGACGATGTTTTCGGTGTCTTCTTCACGGCGAGCTTCTTCGCTGTATGTTCCGCCCAAGCGGCGCTCGGAGGCGGCGGGGGCTGCTTTTGGGCCCCTGACAGCTGAAAAAGTTGGCTAAATTCAGATCGTCTTTAAAACCTGACGATCGAAATAATTAATGGTGGATGATCGCTCTGAAAATGTTGGCGAATTTCACGGAGTCTCTCAGGGACGTGGGATCGTGCAGACGTGGGATCCTCTTCGATCTCACGAGGTAGAGGGACTGTGCATCCTGAGATAGAACACAGAACTCGTCGAGTTCAAGGAATTTTGGTGCGCCTGGGTAAGACATTCTCAGGAGGTGGAATGGCGTGAATGCAATCGGATACATGCCAGCGTGCATTGCTAGTTTGCCACCGTGACCCAAAAAATCCGACGTGGCTGCAGATGTGGCACGCATTAACCCTCCGATTGAAACCTATGCGACGGTCGACTTTGCTTTAGGAAATATCAGATGTTAAGTACGAGACCCCCCCGGATTATATATTCCTCTTTCGTGGATATAACTGGCGATAAGAGCCTAGAGGTATCGAATGTTGAAAGCCGTTGTCGATGTGGCGCAATACAATTCATAACTTGGATACATTACGTGAGACATTCGTCGGGAGAAATTCGGAATTGTGAACTTATTCATCTAAACCGTTCGCTGAAAATATAGTAATATCTCTACTTAATCGTGCGTACCCGCGAAAAAGATGGTATGTCAAAGACGGCGGATTACACCGACCTGTGCGTGATACGGTAGTGTGGCATCGTAGAAAAGATTTCGTTTTACTTTTCACAGATTCACCTCTCGCGTCTGTCGACAGCCGAGCGACATGGACGATGGAGTTCTCCAGTGTCGTCTTGTACAGAATCGTGTCCGTTTTTGCAATTCCTGTCGCTTTTTGCAGTTCTTTAACAATATTTTACGTTAAGTCTAATTTGTTAAATATGCAGTTTTAGCTAAAGACGGAAGGCTTTCTCTCCCGCAGTGTGCCCCTGTCCAGCGAAGTAAAGATCTCCAGGATTGTATCATGATCTGAGCAATATTTTGCTTCAAAATATTATCACATATTCCTACTTAGTATGCGGGTACCCGTTTCGCAAAGAATGATGACCCATAGCGCAACTATTGCGGGTTTCAAAATCCTGAAATTCCGCCCGCTTCCGCCAAATGAACGCGTCAGCCCACAGCGAGACTGTGGCCAACTGTGACTGCATGGACAACACCAAGAAGTTGTTGACTGAGTACTTCAACGGTGTGGGCATTGCGGCTGTTATTTCCGATGTTCCCTGGGGTAAAGAGGCCGATGCTGGGTACAACACGACGATCGACTGGAAGGCTTTCATCCCGAACGTGTGCACGGCCATCTCAGACCACTCATCCTCTCTGTCTGCAGAGGTGAAGACGATTGATCTGGCTGCGGTGCCCAAGACGAAGAACATGAATGGCGAAACTATTTCATGCTTCATCGGGTCCTTGGAAGTTCTGTTGGACATTCACCGTGAGGGAGAGCCGTTTCAGTTCAGTGGGTACAGCAATCTACCTGGTAAGTTGTATTCACATTGTTTTGAGAAGATGTGCCTTCGGTAAGGAAAACAAGAGTTGACTTTTGTTGTTGAACAGGTTTCATCACGCAGACGCGCATGGTGAAGAAGAAGTACCGCATGAACAGCCCAATCTCTTCCGGGCACTACTACACCTGTCTGTCAAAGAGGCCATCGCAGGTGGTGATGGATTGGCGGGAACAATACTTGGTCCAAAGTCCCTACGTGAAAGAGCTGGGTGTAGATGTGCTGACAACCACGTACACGGGCAATGTGCTTGGCCCAATCACGCACCAGGAACGAGAGCACATGTTGGGGCTTGTGCAAGACAAGCTTCTTGAAAAGATGGAGGAGGTAGATCCGGGAGTAACCACGGAACATCCTGAATACAAACGCAAGGCCTCGATGTTAACCGAGTACCTGAAGCAAGAGTTTGACCGTGTGGATGCTCCCTTTGCACCGCTGTACACTCAGGACACCTTCAAGCACAGGTGCCAGGCAACCGGTTGCACCACCTTTGGGGACCAGAAGGTTTGCTCTAAGAACGGGAAAACTCTCGTGAAGGGTCAGAAAAACCCGGCGATGATGACATTTTTGACCAGACGTTACACGAAACAGATGGGGCAGTTGGTGGCCGACCCCTTCATGGGTTCTGGTAAGACCCGTGACTTGCTTAGTTTTATGCATTATGCAGCACTTACCTTGTAAGACAAATGTTAACTAAACTGAATATTTGGGGCAGGTTCAACTGGAGTTGGAGCACTCCGAGCCAAGCGTGCCTTTTTTGGGATTGAGAGTTGCACCACCAGCTTCTTCGGGGCTGTGTACCACCTTGCTCAGGCACTTGCTGAGATTACCAAGTCAGAGGAGGAATAGGCTAGTGAAATATGTTTGTTGGTGTGTATATTTGTCTATTTTGGCCCGTGAATGTAGCAGACTGTTTAAGTAAACAAGAATAATGGGAAGCCGGTGGCAGCGGTAAAGTGTAGTGAGTGTTCAAGCGTGGTCACAAAAAAATGTCCAGTGTGTCCCGCATGGTTTTCTGAAATAATTAAACCGGCAAAGAGTCTACTAGCTAGGAAGCGTGAAGTTATTAGTCTGCATAAGTTAACAAGAATAATGCAAAAGTGCACGGCTGTGGTAAAGTGTTGCGCGTGTCCGTCCGTGAAAGTGTTGCGTCCGTGAAAGTATTGGTACGTAAAAGTACACCTGAAAAATGTCAAACCGGTGGCAGCGGTAAAGTGTTGTGCGTGTTCAAGTGTGGTCACACAAAATTGTTAGAAATATTTCCCGCATGGTTTTCTAAAATAATCAAACCGGCAAAGAGTCTACTAGGAAACGTGAAGTTATTAGTCTGCATAAGTTTACAATAATAATGCAAAAGTGCACGGCTGTGGTAAAGTGTTGCGCGTGTCCGTCCGTGAAAGTGTTGCGTCCGTGAAAGTATTGGTACGTAAAAGTACACCTGAAAAATGTCAAACCGGTGGCAGCGGTAAAGTGTTGTGCGTGTTCAAGTGTGGTCACACCAAATTGTTAGAAATATTTCCCGCATGGTTTTTAATATTTATGAAAACAGTCGAAAGACCACCAGTAAACTTGAAGTTATTAATTAGAATAATGTTTTAAGAAAACAGTCGGCTGACGGTATAGTTTTATTGGTAGGGAAGAAATACGGAATCTCAAATTTTTCTAAAATTACAGCTCTAAAATTCACAATTTCAAATGAATCTTTGGGGAACGGGAACCAAAATTTTGTTGATATTTTTGCCACAAATACCGTTTACTGAGGTTTCAAATTTTTGTGTATCCATAGTTTCACAGGGTAAAAATTAAAATTCCAACTTTTTAGAAACTTGAATTCTGGTTTTTCACCCTGTGATTTTTTCAATCCCCCAATTCCCCAATTCCCCAATCCCCCAATCCCACAATCTGTGTGAGCTCAAATTTATTTAGTTATGTTTGTCAAGCACAACTTAGGATCACAACTCCGTCTACCTCAGTCGATATCTCCGGTAGCTTCGGATGACTGGCCAAGAATCCGATGACAAACCACGGCTTTGGCAAAGGTAGCATTTAGCAGTTTTTATTTATCCACAGATATGATATCCCGCATGTGCGTATCTGTGCAAGGGTATGATTTGTACAAGGCTCACTACACCTTTAGCAAGGAAGGATCAATTTCCTGCTTCTATGCAACATAATGATAAAACATTAAGAGCAAGGTATATAGATGATCGACATGTATTAGTATATATTACAAGAAGTAAGGGCATGAGGCTTAATATAATGTTTAGCCTTCATAGGCAGCTATAATGTCTGCTGCATTGGTCAGCTCTGTGGCTTTGACCCAGGTGTCATGCTCAGGGCCGTAGCCTGCATATCGCACTAAATAGTACTTAGCTACCGAAGTCGAACTACTGAGTACAGGTAGGAAGTCACTGTACTGTCACTGTCACTGTCATACGTCATACGTGGTACTGAACTACTGAATCTCAGCACACCACCTCGGCTGAGGTGGCACAAGAATGTGAAACAGGTAGCTAATGCAAACTAAGAGGTCCCCGTCCACGGATCAGAACAACATCAACCAAAGGGCCGACCTGCCGCCATCCCCGCTTCCGGCTAACCCTCTAAACCGAATGCTAAAGTATTAGTATATGCATGCCAACTAGGTGGACTGCCACAAGGATATGAAAATAGTGACTGGTCTCCGCCAGATCTCGCTCCCCGATAGATACTCTCATCCGATGCTGCTCAGCTCGACGGTCAACCAGTACAGTACTCGAGGTCATCGAAGATGTCAAAGAAGTACAGGATGTAGTCAAAGGCCAGAATCCAGTCAGATGTGCTTAAGGTCAGAGTAGAGTTGTCGGTGTCTAAGGTCTCATAGGGCAGGTCATAGGTACCAGTCTGTCCACGAACACAAAGTCCAGTCCAGAAGGGCACCACGTCAAAGGGCATCAATCCAGTCAGACCAGAAAGACCCCTTGCCCGACCGCTGCCGGATCACAGGACTGCAGCTCAGCCGGACAGAGGACCAGAGAACCTAGGAGTCACCCGCACCACTGGGGTGCGGGCGGATCACGTCCATGAAGGACTCGATCATGCTGATGATCACCCACACCTTGTCCTTGAGTCCAGGAAGAGGCTTGGTGAAGATATCAGCCAGGTTGAGTAAAGTGTTGATGTAAACAGGCACTAGGTACCCAGCACACACCCACCCCCGAAAGCAGTGAAAACGGATCAATACATGCTTAATCTTGGTGGATAGCATGACATTCCTCAGAATGGAGGAAGCCGCCTGGTTGTCAATCATGACAGCCACTGGGAGCTCCAGCCTGGGAATGAAGGGTCCAGAGGTACCATACATGCCAGACCGCTGAGAGTGGTACTCCCGCGGACCGTCCTCGTAGCCCGTGCCATCAAATGGTACTGGCACGGCGTGAGGCAGGGCATACAGGCTGCTGTCAGGAACAGGCTCAGCCTCCCGATAGTGTAGGGGGGAGGCGGGGCCCATCTGACCATGACCCATAGCATGATTATTCTCGAAGAACGTGGCCGCCCTCTGCATCCAAGAAGTGTCAGCTGCAGGGAAGGCCGTAGACAGAGCCAGAGCAGACACACCCGGCTCCTGCTGCGTGATTCTGATAAATCCGAACATCTCCACAATCATATGGATAGCAGACATGGCCCGCTGCCCAACCACAGAGGCGGCCACATACTCAGATCCAGTGGAGGACATCTCAGCATCAGTCTGGCGGGCACACACCCAATGAAGCACCATGCCGTTGAGGAACACAATGCCCCCCGAGTAGGAGAGGCACCCGTTGAGTTTGTCACGAGCATGGTCAGCATCCGAATACACCTGTATTGTGAGCACAGAAAGCGGTGCACTGGGGTAAGCATAACGGATACGGTAGTGCCGTGTGAAGTAAAGATACTGAGCCACTCTCTGAAGTGCCTCCCAGGCCTGAGCAGGGTAGATATCTTCCGCGGAGGTGACTCGGCCCGCATTGGGAATTTACTTCGGCCACATTTCGGCCCGTCTCGGCCCGAACCCAAAATTGCCCGCCGCAGGCGCAAAATTTTAATTTTAAGTATGACAATTTGTCAAAAATCGATAAAATTTTGGAAATTTATCGATTTTCCCCTCAATGCGACTCGGCCCATCCGCAACTTTTCCTTCGGCCCGCCTTCGGCCCGGGCCTCCGTGACACGGCCCCGGGCCGGCCAATCCCAGGAAGATATCTTCCCTGGGCCTGAGCCGAGGGGCATGAGGATAACTGTGCCAGGTATATGACCGAGTAATACACATCTGGCCTGGTGCACCGTGCAATCCACAGCAGGGACCCAAGCAGTGAGAGATACGGGGTGACAAGGGTGAGATCAGGGTGCTCCGGCTTCTGGATAATGAGGTTCACATCCATCGGATTGTGAAAGGTTTTGGCCGGAAGCTTGAACTTGGACATGAGCTCCGCCTTGATCTGCCTGGTTTGGGACAGTGCAATGCCCCACCGATCATAGTCAACCGCAAGCTGCAGGACGGCTGTCATACGGCCAAGATTCTTGCTCTTGAATGCCGCCTGGAAAGCTGCCCAGAAAGCCTGGTGGAAGGCATCATCACATGTCAGCCCGAAGTCATCCACGTAGACAGCCACGAAGGCCACGAACACAGAGGTCACAATATAGTATAGGCACGGGTCATATGTGGACTGGGTGAAGTGCATTCCCTGATAGGTGAAGGACTTCATGAATTTGTTGGCCAGCTTCTGCCAGGAAGCACCAGCCGTCCGTAGCCCGTAGAGAGCATAGAGCAGCTTGGCATAGCCATATCTGCCCTTATACATATACCCAGAGGGGAACCGCACATATATAGGAACCTCCAGACGGGCATGAACAAAGGCCTGACTGACGTCAAAGTGATAGACCATAACCCCCATACCAGCATTCTACACATTTGGGGAGTTTGGGAGTTTTGGGAGTTGGGGAGTTTTACAATGGGAGGCCCTGAAAAAACTGAAAATTTGACCGAATCTAGGGTTTAAGATTTTCCCGAGTGGAATGTAATTTTATTTAATTTTCCGGTTGTTTTAGGGTTTAAGAAATATTCCTGATTTTCACTAAAAAAATCATCTTTTTCAGCCTGAAATAAGGAAGGTTTATGGGGTTTTTGTGTTAAGAAAACTTAAATTTTCAATTGAAGTTCTACAATATTTTACGCCTTTTTAAGCTTCAAAATTTTTTCGAAACTCGGTAGCAAAATGATACTTGATACGTCTGATTTTTATGAAATATGTTTTTGGGGGTTCATCGATGAACCCCTTTTTTTTTCTTCTAGTTTTATATGAATTTCAGGCCTTTTTGGGTTTTGGGGAGTTTTACAAGGGGAGGCCCTGAAAAAATTGAAAATTTGACCGAATCTAGGGTTTAAGATTTTCCCAAGTTGAATGTAATTTTATTTAATTTCCCGGTTGTTTTAGGGTTTAAGAAATATTCCTGATTTTCACTAAAAAAATTATCTTTTTCACCCTGAATTAAGGAAGATTTATGGGGTTTTTTGTGTTAAGAAAACATAAATTTTTAATTGAACTTGTACAATATTTCACGCATTTTTAAGCTAATTTATTTTTTTTGAAAATCGGTAGCAAAATGATACTTTTTACGTCTGCTTTCATGAATTATTTTTTGGGGGGTTCATCGATGAACCAATATTTTTTTCCAGTTTTCTATGATTTTCAGGCCTTTTCGGCGTTTTTTTTTAAATTTGAAAATTTTGGAAAAAACCCAGAATTTTTCTACACTTTCAGGAATATCTTTGGTTGGCTTTGTTCCTATTTTATGGGGGTTGCCCCGTTTTTCCCCCTTATTTCAGGCATAAAACAGCCGACAACCGCTAGGTCACCAACTCCAGTTACGACGCGCGCCCGGACTTCTCTTAAATACCGAAGAACACGGACAGAAAAAATTAAACACGCAAACACTTAAACACGTACTTTGTGGCAATTACGCTAAGAAATGTCCGAAGAACAGCTAGCGGTAGTTGAGGTGTACCCAGAGGTGATTAATGTGCTTTGGATGCGTGCGCGTTTACAAGCGGAAGCGGACTATGTTGAGTTTTACAGCACGAGAATACAGTTTAACACCTGGAACTGGTTACAAGTGTGGCCGCTGTACATCCACGGCCGCACAACAACCGAAAGAATAGGTGTGAGGCACTTGGTTTACTGGTACGAGATCGGCTGGCACTACGATGAATATCCACCAGGGCAATGGCAACCGTACCACCGCGGCTACGGCATTCTTACGTACGAAGCCTTAACCGAGCTGAGCAGTGATTTGCTGCGGGATGATGACGGAAGGTGTCCGTTTTGTTTTCGCAGCTTTAGAATATGCAGCTTAGCTAGAAGGTTTTATTTGGACGCTTGTACTATTCACTAGATTAGAACGCTTGTTCACGTAAAATATAAAGCTTCAAATCAATATTCAAAGCAAAGTTACCGGCGCGCATGTTTTGCCTCCAGAGTTTAACACGACTTCACCCTTTCTTGTGCCCTTCGCCCCATCGCCTACTCGTCTTCGTGCATTGACCAACTACGTTCTCCATTGGTTTTTCACGTGCTTTCGCGGACCACTACTAACCACAAGTCCCGGTGGCCGGCCCCCCAGTTCGGTTCAAAACATACTTCTCGCCAAGATCCCTAACTAACTTTCACATTATCCCTGGACACTCAGTCGCATATTTCCCAATGTGTGGTACCTGTGGAAAAACAATTACGTTAGTCCAAAGCCCAACAAACCGTGCAAACAACAATGTCGCTTTCGTACCTGAGTTACTGCTCTTGAAAGGTCAAGGCCCCAGCTCCAAGCCGTTGTTCCCTAGTTAGTGACAACCCATGTGCCACAACCAGGTCCGTAGGTGAAGGCGGTACATCACAGTAGTTGGGCAATACCGTAGCGCAACACTGGTGGAGAAGACAGAATTGAAACTTGTGGTTTACCCACTGACCATTCACCTTGCGCCGACCCATGACCACCACCCTTGGGCCATCCTTTGAAAGGATGGGCTGGGATTGCTTGTGGGTCTTCGCTGTCACGCAACCCTTGCGGGACTCGGAGGCCGCGCATCTTGCTTTCCTACCGGTACCGGGCACCACCATCCATTGCCCGTAGGCCAGTTCCTCACTCCCGACACGATCGCCGGTGGTGAGGCGGGATCCCAGCGCCGTTAAGATGTCGTCGATCTCCTCCGTGGTAAACCCCGATTGCACGTAAAATGCATGTCCAGGTTTGAACCCCGCGCGGAATAGGAGGGTGGACAGGCACAAGCAAAGCTTCACCGAAGTCGACCTTCCCACGCGAGTCATCGTTTGGCGCCATGAGTAGCATGAGCAGCTGATGCGTTGTTGCGCCGCCCGGGCCAGATGACCAAATATCACCCGCGAGGGTTCACCTCGACCAGAGGACAAGGTGTAACTGCGGTCCAGGAAGCCGTCGTGTCTTCCACGTGCGGTTAAACGGACGGTGGGTTGGCCAACCTGTATCACTTTCAAGCGCTTGTCAGGCTGCAAGAACATGCGAGCCAACATTTGCGCGTGGCCTTTCGTGGTGCTTGTCTGGTACCGCACCTCGTCCAAAGACCCGACGGACACGCGGCGAGTGTCCACGTAGCGATGTTCGGAATGAAAGTGCACCGCGGTCTCCAAATATTGCACCACGAGAGCCTCGTCCACCTCTTGGGAAGACTGCCAAACATAACGGGCGGCCGGGTCCTCGGTGTTTGGGTCGAACTGCCATTGGAACTCCAAAGGGTTCTCGAGGCATGCCCGCACCAACTTGATGGCCGGAGTCGGCGTTCCAGGCTCGTCGATCGTCACCCTAGTCTTAGTCCTCTTCCCCATCGATCGGACTTGGTTTGGTCGGTGACTGCGTGTCTCCGTCGTCACTGGACCAGGAGTGACATATATTTCACGCACCTCCTCAAGGACGTCGTACGCGGTGTGGCGTGCGCGTTGCATGGCGGTGTACACCCTTCGCCGCTCATCGTACAGGGTGTTCGTGCGGGAGTCCCGCTGGCTGTGGCCACCTTCTCCTACGTGCTCCAACCAGGCGGATTGAGTGATGTACGTCACGTTCTCCAGGTGCAAGAACTCGGAGGCCGGCAGATTCACGCCGATCAGTTTGCCGTCCTTGGAGAAGAGTTGCTCCGCCGGGTTAGCCCCTTTGCTTTGTGTGAAAAGCTGCAGGGTGCGTTCGCCTTCACCTTCGTAAAATAAAACGAGCGAAGACAAAGAGGATTGCACGCTCTTGCTCTCTTGCTCCATGATGAAGTCGAAGAGGCGCGCACGTGCGTCCATCACACGTCTGGGGGCTTGTGCTTCGTACCACCGTGTGAACAGTGTCCGGAACTGGGTCTCCTCGAAACTCTTGTCCAAACACCGAGCGTGTATCCCCATGTTCGCAACGAGGTGCAAGTCACAGCCTTTCTCCAACGAGTTGCCCGCCTCGTCCCGCGTCATGTACTTCTTTCGGTCCTCCAGGCGCATGAACTTGTTGTAGTTCAAGCGGATGCCGATCCAGCCTCCGCCACCCGCGTCACGGACGAAACCGACGGGACGAAAGCAGATCTCACCTTTTGGGTTGGTCTTTACCCAAACCTCCTTGTCTCGATATTTCGCGAAGTCGGCGTCCTCCATGGCCACCGTCCGGCAAGCGTAGTCGATGCCTTGCCACATCTTCTCCTCATCCACACCGCGTTCACCCGCCGGCAGCACGAAGGTTGCTAGTTTTATCAACCCAATTCCGGGCACGACCGTTGCAACCTTCTCGACAACGCGACCGTTAATGCAGCTGTGGCCACCATCAGAACATGCGTAGCAACCGATGAACGGAGGCTTGCCGAGAATGCGGTCCATCAACAGCATGATCTTCGCGGGGGACCACGGCAAGTCCAGGGGGCACATGAACCAGTTCAGAGGGGCGGTGTCGAAAAGAAGAGTACGGTATCCCTTTGAGTCTAGGATCCGTTTCATTTCCTTGACCTCGTCATCAGCAGCACGCTCGGGGGCACGTTGAGTCGCACGGTGTTCTTTCATCACGTCGCGGACGGCGCGAGCGTCTTGCATTTCGCGGGCCACCTAAAATGGAACCATGCATTAAGAATAACATGTCCCCGACGTATAACGTAAAGGTAACACAAAAATAGGGCGATACCTTGTACACGTCGATGGGAGAGCCGTCCGGAGAGGAAAGCATCTTCTCGAAGGCAACCGTTGTGGCGGAGTTCTTCAGCTTCTCGGAAGTGAAGCGACCACCGAAAACGGGAAGGGCTTCTTTGATGGCGTCTTGGGTTTCTTTGGAAACAACGGCCTTCCCCTTTTTATCCATGGGTTGGCAGGCATGGGTGCCTTCGTGTCTAAAGAGCAGTAGGTGGCCTTCGGCTGCGGGAAGGTCGATGCGGACCAAAGTAGCCCGGGCACCACAGGTAATAACTTCCATGGGTTCTTGACACTTTTTGCATGGAGGGCCTTCAATCTGAAAGAAGAAAAGAAAAGCGTAAGGTCCTACTGGAAAAGTGGGGAAAGTGTACGGGAAAACCTTGGGATTAAAATACCTCAACGCCGAGGAAAGCGGAAGCGGAGCGTTTGCCACGTTGTTGAGAACTTGTCTGAACGAACTCTTTGTCATGGGTTTTAAAGAAAGAGCACTCCGTATTCCTGCAAAGTTTTTCTCCAAGGCAGTTTTGAAGTCGAACTTGAGAGTTGCAGTCCTTGACAGCATCTTGTCGGGTTACCTCCGCCCAAGTTGTGGCGCAGGCGTGGGACCAAGAACGGTTCGTGACATGGAAGTCAAGTTTGTTCAGCGGTAGACCGCCCTTCCCGGTTGGTTTAGGAAGAGGTGAGGACATGTGGTGACCAAAAGTTACATTGCCATCGACGTCGAAGGGGACCTTGTTCACACGTTTGCAATCTGCGGGCCACTTAAAAGAAGAGGCGTGACTGGAAGTCGAGTCGGACTTGGAAAGGTTTGTCGAAGCGACGGACTCCGTGGGCTTGGGCTTCGTGTTTGGTGAGAACCGGGGAGTCTTGCACTCGCCGGTGTAAATAATGTCTTCTTCATCATCGCTGTCATCGCTTTCGCTGTCGCTTACCAAGATTGGCATGTTGTCGTCGGTAGGAGTACCGTACACATTGTGCAAGAAGCCCGAGTGAACGGGAAACAGGTCCAAAGAGCAAGCAACGGAGTCATCGTACTCGGAGGTGACGGAAAGATCTTCTTTCTTGTCAAGACTAAAAACATTGCAAAGTGTGTCGCTAGTCACAAAAGGGTCTCCAAGATGCCAAACAATGGGAATTTCACGAACGACATCCCCGGTTTCAAGGCAGCGAAAAGTAACAAATTGAGTGGACATTGCATTAGCCCTAGGAAGTCGGTAAAATAAATGCACTCCCGAAGTGAAAGTGTCGAGGAGAGGCCTTAAAAAACTCTAGTCGCCAAAATAAAAGGCGACGCCGAAATAAAATCGAGTCGAGGCGACGGCTGGGAAATTTTCGAGTCGAGTCGAGAACGACACCGACCAAACGAGTCTAGCTGTTTCGGAAAGAGAGGCGAAGGAAAAAATCGAGTCGAGTGTCGAGTCGAGGCGAAACCTTCAAAATATTCGACTCGAGGAAACGCTTTGAAAATTTAATAAAAAAATTTCGAGGCGAAAAAAAAAATCGAGTCGAGAACGACACTGACCAAAGGAGTCGACGTGTTTCGGAAAGAGAAGTCGAAGAAAACCGGAAGACAGTTGAGAGCTAGTAAAGAACTCTAGCCGCCAAATAAAAAGCGCAAAGATTTAAAGTCAAAAGAAACAAGCAAAGATGCCTGCAAAAAAAGGAAGCACAAAGAAGTCCGGGGATGGCAACACGGAAAGGTTGGTTTACGCGGACGTGATGGAACAGCGTTTCGTTGAGCAGAAAGTGCTGAAGCTCGCTGACTGCTCTTTCGCTGACAACCCAAGAGGACACAATCACAACGGTGTCAACGTGGAGAAGTCCGTTGAGAAAAACGGCATCGACCTTTCCCAAACCATGATCTGGCGCCGCGCCAAAAAAGGAGATCCTAAGGCCCACGGGTAAGTTTCACTAAACCTTCTTCAAGAACTGCGCTGACAAAAGGTAGAGGAGACAAGTGTGAAAAAGCGTTCATCGATGAACGCTTTTTAAAAAACACTGCTAAAGAAACAAGTGTTTTAACCGGTTTAAAGAAAAGTGTTCATCGATGAACGCTTTCTTTATTTTGTTTCTGAAGCTTGAGTATTTTAAACTGTTTTTAAGAAAGCGTTCATCGATGAGCGCTTTTCTTAGTTTTCCTTGTATTTTTCCTAAAACTTTGCGCTTTGGAGTTGCAAAAGCTGCGATATTTCTGTGTGATTCAGCTTTTTTCTCAGGAAAAATACAAGGAAAACTAAGAAAAGCGTTCATCGATGAACGCTTTCTTAAAAACAGTTTAAAATACTCAAGCTTCAGAAACAAAATAAAGAAAGCGTTCATCGATGAACACTTTTCTTTAAACCGGTCAAAACACTTGTTTCTTTAGCAGTGTTTTTTAAAAAGCGTTCATCGATGAACGCTTTTGCGTTCATCGATGAACGCTTTTCTTATTCAGCAAAAAAAGGTTAGTGCTTGAACTCTTCTTGGTTTTGCATGGTGACTTTCTTCTTGTTTATTTGCTGTTCATCTGCAGGTCTACTGACTCCCTTCAGGACTCTTGCTCGAAAGAAGAACATGCGGTGTCAGAGCGAGTGTTGCTTGTAGATGTTACATCCTCAGAAGATGAGGAAGATTCTTGCAGGAAGAACCATGTTCCCATTAGCTGGTATAATGTTCCAAACGTGGCAGTAGCTAAGAGGAGACTCAAGAATAAAAAAGACGCTGAGCGCAACGCAAAAAAACGTAGGACGCAATGTCCTTTGTGGATGCTAGACAGCCAGTGGTAGCTTTAGCTGAAGTAAACACTTTATATATTTTTTTATAAATAGTTTCTCTAACCCTTTAACCCATGTTCTTTGTCGTTTTAAATGGCGTGCTGTGTTTGTTTTTGTTTTCAGTAAGCGGTACATTGCCATTGACGGACATGGTAGGCACGAGTTTTTCACTCGTGCCTTCCAAGATGGCGCCGTGGTAGGCGGAAAAAAACTAGAGGCCCGGGACAAAAGGTTTCTGGAATGCAACGTCATCGTGGTGTCGGAGGACATCACGAAGGAGGAGGTTACATGCCTCGCCCTCTCGCGCATCGTCCAGAACGAGAAGGGGTCCAAGAAAAAAACTTTTTTCGACGACTACACCTCCTTCAAATGGCTGATGTCCTCCATTGACAAGACCGTGGCCAAACCACAGAAGTTGGTTGTTTTGTTCTCTCACATCGACCCTTCGTTATACTCGTTGATGTTCTTCAAGAGGATGGCCCACATCCACGAAAAGGTGATCGGGCCCGACGAGCGGCTGGAGGCCTTGCTTCGCGAGAACTGCGAAGCTTTGGGGAAGGATTCCCCCTACGGCTTCAACTCCTTGTTCGACAACAAGGAATTCCAACGTCTTAATCCGACACAAAGATATCAGGTACGGTGGAAGCCGGTCTTTATTTTATTGTGTTACATGCAACCATCACGCCTGAAGACAAACACATGTCTCAGGTTTTCCTGAAAGTGAACGAGAACGTCAAGTTCGCCGTGAAGGACGAGAATGGCGAGCTCCACTTGAAGAAGAAGAAGCAATGCGCGACTTTGGGCTTCGTCGGAACCACACGCGCCTTCACGGACTTGTGTTCGTTTGTGCTGCTTCGTCAAGAAGTCCGCTCACAGCTAGAGCTTCAAAGCTCTAAGGGGAAGGCGAAAAAAACTGAAGAGGCGTCCAAGTTCTTGGAGGACATGAGCGCCGGAAAGTAAGTCCATCTACCACGGTTTGGTTAAAGCCGTGAACTATTTTTTTATGCGGAAAGGTGATGGGTGTTAAACTTTTGTTTACAGGTACGATGGTACTTTCTTCGACGCCAACGAGACTTGCTCCAAGACCAGTAACTTGCCTCGCCTGAACCGGGATGTCGAGCCGAAAGTCGTGCAGGACATGCTGAAGAAGCACAACGAGATGGTTGAGTGGGAGGAGACTGCTGTGGAGGCTCAGGAGAGTGGCGTCGAGACCCTTGCGGAAGTTGCAGCTGGTGAGACGGGTGGGGATGTTGAAGAGGAAAAGGAAGAGACGCAGGAAGGTGCGTCGGTTGGGGATGATGACGAGGTAGGCGATGGGGATGAGGAGGTAGAAGGTGAGGAACCGGTTGGTGAGGAAGATGGTCAGGAGAACGAGGAGGAGGAGAACGAAGAGGAAGAGGAGGGCGATGAGGAGGAGGATGGAAAGTTTGACTTTGAAAAGGAGTCGGATGAGGTTCGTGAAACACGTGAAGATCGGAAGCGGAAGAGACAGGAAGTGGCGGATTGGTTTGCGGCGGAGGACGCGGGGGAACATGTCCCAAAATCAAAGAAGCAGAGACAGGATCTAACTAAGAAGAGGGCGGAGATGGGGAAGCTACGTCAAGAGTTGCAGGCCTTTGAGGAGGAGGATGCCGCTTACGCGGCTTGGCTTAGCGACAAGGAGAAACAGAAGGATGAGCAGGACATGGAGGACGGCCCGGCCCCCTGCGCGGAATGGATGAAGCCTTGGGTTGGGGTGTCGCGAGGGAACCCGGACTACGAAGGGTTGCGACAATGGAAGATGGCAGGCGGAACGCTCCGAAATGGAACGCAGCAGAAGGGACCGGTGAAGGAGAGCATTGAGATTGGGCAGTTCTTGAAGATGAATGAGGAGGCGTTGAAGCCTGGTGTACGGCATCATGTGCACAATATTGTGTCCGTGGAGGTGCCGAAGGTGGTAGCGGTGAAGAACCGTGGCGTGACGCGTGGCACGAAGGTGAAGGATGAGAAGGTGGAGTACGTCTTGGAGTTAATCCATCAACACGGACATGCCGAGTCTGAGAAGTTGTTGGTGTTGACATCGGTTGCCATGAACTCCCAAGGCATCCCGCTGTTGCAGCTGTACTTCGGCGAAGCTCTCGGGGCCATGGACGTCATCACGCACAACGCGGCGGAAGATAAGTTTTGTGTGGCGGCGGTCATCACGGATGTTCCGTGGGGCCATGAGAGCAAGACCGGGTACAACACGAAGGTGGATTGGGATGCGTTCGCAGTCAAGTTGGACGAGCTGTGCGCGAACAACGATGGCATGTCGGAGGTTCATAAATACGCCGATCTGGGAAAGGTGGACGGAGACACCATTGTGTGTGCCTTAGGCGACAGTGAAGCCCTTCGAGCTTTGGAGGCGGGCTGGAAGGCGTTGAAGCACCCGGTAGGATCGATGTAACACTTGTTGCTTTGAAGGCACCCTTTTATTTTTGTTTTTTTTGTTACGTTTCTTAAAGGGAGGGAAAAGGGGGGAAGGATCACAGGTGTACAAGACAATGCCGGGGTACATCGTGACGGAGGGGAACCGCAACAACGCGACTTTCACGAACACTCCAAAGTCCGTGGGACACCAGTACACGACTTTTGCACGGAAGCTGGAGGCTCCGAAGTTGGACTTCAAGACCAGCATCCAAACCAGGGGGCAGCAATGTAAGGACCTTGACTTTGATTATTTCCCGCTGAATTGTTGGACTGGAAACATTTTGCGTGCCCTAAGTTACCAAGAGGTGAAGGCTTTTGAGAAGGCCTTGGAAAAGCACCTGGCTGAGAGCTGGGAACCAAGCTGGAAGGAAATGGATGAGGAGCAGAGGATGGACATCGTTCAGACCGAGGTAGAACATCAGGCACGACCTTTCCAAGCTGTTCAAGTGCAGGATACCTTCAAGCACGATTGCGCCGTAGTGGGATGCTTGAAGGGCGGTAAGCCCTGCGAAGAGCATGGCAAGACCTTGGTGGTGGGACAGAAAAAGGTGGAGCTCATGGAGCTGTTGGTGGAGCGGTACACAACCGACATCGACATGGTGGTGCTGGACCCGTTCATGGGAAGTGGTGCGTGTCATTGTGGATGCATTGGTTTTGCCGCGAGGGACACGCCGGGGTATTGAAAGATGTTAAGTGTTCCGCAGGAACCACTGGGATTGGAGCGCTTCGCATGGGACGCGCCTTCATCGGCGTGGAGAGGAAGCGTGCAAACTTCATTAGCGCGGTGCACTATTTATCTCACGCGGTGTTCTGCTGCGCGAAGCGCCATGTGGGGGATCTTGGATTGAGTGAGCCGTACCGGAAGATGAAAGTGACAAACGTGAAGTAGAACATCGAAAGTTCGTGAAAGTTAGTTAGGGATCTTGGCGGGGAAAGAAGTATGTTTTGAACCTAACGGGGGGGCCGGCCACCCGGACTTGTGGTTAGTAGTGGTCCGCGAAAGCACGTGAAAAACCAATGGAGAACGTAGTTGGTCAATGCACGAAGACGAGTAGGCGATGGGGCGAAGGGCACTAGAAAAGGTGAAGTCGTGTTAAACTCAGGAGGCAAAACATGCGCGCCGGTAACTTTGTTTTGAATATTGATTTGAAGCTGTATATTTCATGTGATGTTAAGAGCGAAAAGTTTAGGTCTAAGGAAGAATAAAGTATACCAGTCCACAATGACGACAACTTTTAATATACGAAAGACTAGTGGCTGAATGTAAAGTTTATCTACAAACCACACACGGCTTACATTTTATACCAACCAATTCTTTAAATATTTCCAGTCTAAACAAGCTATAATGTTCGCCTACGTCTCACATCGGCATGAGGTGCAAAGTTGCTCGAAATGTTCAGAGTTTCTGAACGGCCTAGAACAGTTACACCTCGGTTGGTCCCAGCGGCGGGGACAATTGAGCATGGTGAAAAGCGTCCAGTGACATCCAGGAGTCCCGCCAGGAAGGTCTGCTGGGACAATCATTGTCCGCGGTGTTGTCCACTCGTTGCCAGCACGGTCGGGGTAGGCTCCATCGCGCGCCATCAGTTCAAAAACTAAATGCGAACGCGTGCGACGGACGAAGCGCCAACTGGCGAACCCGGCGTCTCTTCTTCCACGTTCCATGTTGCGCACGTTGTAATGAGTTGAAAGGCGCCACTGCTCAAGCTGGCAATCGTTACAGCGCAAGTGTTGAATGTTGTGGGTTGCAATCATCTCACGGTCATGAGGTCCGGCAAGAAAGTAGTCAACAAACTTGTAAACGGAAGGCATGTTGTCGTGTGACTTTTAATTGTGCGGTGTAGGTTTTTAAGGGTTTGCGCGATTAATGTTTTTAGTCCGCGTTTGTGCTTTATTTAAGAGAAGTCCTGGCACGCGCCGTAAACTCGAGTTCGTGAGCTAGCGGTTGTAGGTTGTTTTATGCCGGGAAGAAGATAAAAAAAAAACGGGGCAAACACCAAAAAAAATAGGGACGAAGTGAACAAAAAATATTCCTGAAATTGCAAAGAAATCGGGGTTTTTTGAAGAAATTTCAAAAAATTTAGAAAAACCCCCAAAAAGGGCATATAAAACTAGAAAAAATAAAAGGGGTTCATCGATGAACCCCCAAAAACATATTTCATAAAAATCAGACGTATAAAGTGTGATTTTGCTACCGAGTTTCGAAAAAAAATTTGAAGCTGGAGAATGCGTGAAATATGGTACAAATTCAATGGAAAATTTGTGTTTTCTTAACACAAAAAACCCCATAAACTTTCCTTAATTCAGGCTGACAAAGATGATTTTTTTAGTTAAAATCAGGAATATTTCTTAAACCCTAAAACAACCGGGAAATTAAATAAAATTACATTCAACTCGGGAAAATCTTAAACCCTAGATTCGGTCAAATTTTCGATTTTTTCAGGGCCTCCCCTTGTAAAACTCCCCAACACCCAAAAAGGCCTGAAATTCATATAAAACTAGAAAAAATAAAAGGGGTTCATCGATGAACCCCCAAAAACATTTTTCATAAAAATCAGACGTAAAAAGTGTCATTTTGCTACCGAGTTTCGAAAAAAAATTTGAAGCTTAAAAATGCGTGAAATATTATACAAGTTCAATGGAAAATTTATGTTTTCTTAACACAAAAAACCCCATAAACCTTCCTTAATTCAGGCTGAAAAAGATGATTTCTTTCGTGAAAATTAGGAATATTTCTTAAACCCTAAATCAACCGGAAAATTAAATAAAATTACATTCCACTCGGGAAAATCTTAAACCCTAGATTCGGTCAAATTTTCGATTTTTTTAGGGCCTCCCATTGTAAAACTCCCGAACTCCCGAAACTCCCAAACTCCCCAATTGCGTTTGGTGCCATACCAGCAACGATAATAATGGACAGGATGAAGAGGCAGTCTGACTCTGGTGTGCCGTCCGCGGACTCCGCCGGGCTTTCTCCGGTGTGCATTGATGTCTTCGGTGCTTTGTTGTTCTCTGCTGGCCAGCGCTACGGCATCTCTGGTTGCCGTGGGCGGTGGTGACAGGGGCCTGGTTGAGCCCGGAGCCACCGTCCGTCGGTTTGCTGGAGATTTCTCTGCCTCGATTCCACCACTTGGTGCTGCAGGCATCCGTGATTGGCCGTCAGATGATGGGGTTCTTCTGTCTTCTTCTTCAATGCTCAAACCGCCGTGGGATTCTGCTTATTTGAGTTCTTCGGTGGTTTTGGGATCTTTACAATCTTCTGTTACTTTGCTTTCGGTTACGGATCCACCTTACCCGCTTGGGTCTTGTGGTGCTCAATTTGAAACAGACGGCCTGCAATTCACTTCAGGGTTCTTCTGTGCTTACATCCCGACCGCTGAACTCAGCTCTGCTGACCAGCTTCAAAGTGGCTGAGTTTCCTAGCAATTGTCCTGGCAGCTTGGTTAGCTTTAGCCCAGTAGTGGGATGACCGGGTCAAGACCCCGGCACCCAGCTGGAAGTGATCGGTTTCCACCGAAGTGAATGTTAGGTGTTTGTTTATTATCTCGTGGCTGTATATCCTGTACCTGCTTTGCTAGGTAGTCACACCCACGGGTGGTGTGCTGGACTTCGGGTTTAGGCTTAGTTATTATGGGCTCTGACTAGCCCCTAGCCTGACCCTGCTTCCGTATCGTGTCCGTGACATCCTAGCACACTGTACTACAGTACAGTAGTACAGTCTTGTTTCACGGTCTGGGTTTCCGAGAGCATAAAGCCTCGGCCAGACACTGTTTATGCGATTATCAGTTTGATGCTCAGCGAGCTTAGCCGGACAGCGGATCTGTCTTTCTCGCACCAACCCTGCGAATGATAACAGCATGTATGTGCAATCTGTATACAGTGAGCACACCTTATCGCTGTTATTTTCTGACGATATTTATGCGAGCGATATCAATTGCGAATGCGTTCGCGACGGTAATTCCTCGCGCACTCCGTTCGCTGTTGAATCTGCAGCGGATGTTATTATTCGATATATGGTCGTATATGTGCGATCGCTGTCGCCTGTATGTATGCGCGAACCTGTTACATACACAATATACGATATACAATATATATCTATTGCTGCACTGCACACACTTATGTGTCCTCGTTCGTCGCGTGGACGAGGAGAATACCAATGTCAAGGTTGTATATTCAACCTTTCAGACTATACGGCTGCTATTGAACAGTAGCAACTCGCAACAAGTATTGGTGGGTATGAGTGCAGTCTGGTATCCAGAATCTACTGCTTGAGCTCAATGCTCTCTCATATACCTCAATGTCCTCACGCTTCATAAGCGTTACCACCATCGGGTTGTGAACCCGAGAACATTGGGCGAACTAACAGTATCGGCTGATCGAATTAGCCATATGATACCCGCATGGTGTTCAATTCATGCTTGAAGCGAAGACGCGTCCTTTCAGAATAGTTTGTTCTTCAAGAACTGTCTTGCTTCATCATCGAGATGTTGCAATCAGCCTCTCGATGACAGATGTCACTCATGGTGAGTGGATGACATATATTATGATTGTACATGTCATAGTCGACCGTACCGACGATACTCGACGACTGTATGTCATTATAACATATGACATGACATGACATGACATGACATGACATGACATGACATGACATGACATGACATGACATGACATGACATGACATGACATGACATGGTATGACATGGTATAACACGTATGACATGTATGACACATATGTCATCGGTCATAACCCTGACACCAGAACCCACAAAGATAAATCTGCCTAAGGCTTATCCTAACTCAATGATCCTAAAACTTTGCATGAATATTGATAATAATAATAATAAAACATTTACGCTAGCAAAGGGGACAAAGTCCTGAGAGTGCGGTATCCCTGCAAAGCAGGCTAGTGAAAACACCAGGGGCTACTCTCTCTGCTATAGCGCGCCCACAAAGGGGCTCAACCCACTTTTCAGCAGGGTGACATCTAGAGAAAAAGCTAGGTGCAAAGCAAAAAACTCTAGAAGATGGAGAAGCAGCCATGGCCGGGTGAGTGGAGGGGTGGCTGTATCTGAGCGGTGGGGAGGGAAGTCGAAGAATTAAGGGGGTATTTGGAGACGCTGAGGAAGGGGGTCAGGGTGGGCGGGGAGAGGGGGTGGTGGGGGAGGGGAGGGGGGGCCCCTCCCTAGAATATTGAAGACAAATATATGAATATATGCAATTAAGATGCCTTTGATGTGGTTGGGTTCGAACCCAAGCAAGGTTGGCATGCCCAACCTTGACTTCCACACCCCAAGAGGTCGCGAAAAAGACGCCATAAACCCAAAAACAAAATCAGTCTATAGCTTATCCCAACCCGATGTTGCTCAAACTTTGTATGCATATTCAAAGTGAGTTGAACAAAACGTGAGAACAAGGTGGGTCCGATGTGGTTGGGTGTGATCCCAAGCTAGGTTGCCCTAGACTTCCACACCTCAAGAAAGCGCGCCCCTCCTCGCCATCGGAAAATCTGCGACACAAGCTGCACAAAACGAGTATCGTGAGCGTCGGCACATATGCACAAACAAACTGAAAAATAAACGCAATCAAATACTTCCGAAATCCCTGCGCATGACACAACAACCACGACATCGTTCCGCCCATGAGGCGAAGCGAAGGACCGTCGAGAAAATTATGAGCAGTGAATGTTGGTGCGCAGCTCTTTACCCTTGAGGAGTCAATGCCAACGGCAATCGTATCCGCGATATCGATGGAAGATAAATAGGCTAGATGATATGTTTTAATAATCCTGGAAATGGTCAGGACTCAGGTTCGATATCGCGAGATGACAACCTGGGAATTGTGTCATACCAGGCTGAAATGCAGCGTTTGTAGTATTACCCTAATGAAAACGATATCGGATATAAACGAAGGCGCTGCCATGTCACAAAATAACATTCGATTTCGATTTTCGTTTGCTGGCCGCCCCGCCCGTCGCGTGGCGTGATCTTTTGGATGATGTGGACGGGGTCAATAGTTTTGAAAGTAGGGTGAGCTGACGTGAGGAGTGAGGAGCTGACGGGAGAAATCTCGCCTCTGATGTTTCTCCCCACGTTTCATCAGTCGAGGACTCTTCTGTTCCCTAACTGTACTGCATTCTAACTTTTCTGAGCATCGCAAGCGATAGAAGAGGGCCTACCCCAGCAAACACTGAAACTTTGCCATGAATTCCCTAACACAGATCGTCACTCAAGGCCGCCCTTGCCAAATAGGGAGGGCATCCAAACATGCAGCCATGGTCGGAGGTTCGCCTCGAGGTGTCTTATTTAGGCGCAAACAGGAAATCGGAACTCTCGTGAAGGCGTCCAGCCACGACGCGCAGGAAAACAAACATCAAGTGACAGCAACGAAACAGTCGGGTGTATGCAGACGACAGCTTTTAGCCATCCCTCCACTAATCGCGAACGTGATGACTGGCAGTTTCGAGCAGGCAGAAGCTTCAACCTGCGTTGAAATGCCAGCTCTTCAGGGCAGAGGATACTGTAAACCGGCCACGATATATGAAGACTACGTTCTCACAGATTCCGGGCTGCAGTACAAAGACTTTCGTTTAGGCGCCGGCGATGTTCCTCAAGCAGGCGACAAGGTGGTAGTCGATTGGGACGGTGCGACTCTAGGATATTCGCGTAGTTTCTGGAGTCATTGTATGAGTGCAGCATGAATTCGCGTATCATTCTCTGCTTTTCCAGATCAAAGAATCACTTGAGCTCATTTTGTGGCTCAATCTCTGACGCGGGCTGCATCGCGGACTCCGGCACCCGCTGGCTGCGGAACAGACCATTGTTTTCGACGCATCAGGTTTCCGTTACGCGCCTCCAACTGACCAAATAAGTTCATCGTGCAGGATATACTGTTGGATACTTTGGACGCATCATTCAAGCAAAGAATTTGTCCAAAGGAGGTGTGTCCTTGCCCGGATTTGCGCCTAGCTGCAAACCCTAAACGGTGGGTGTGCTCGGACTTGAGGGGAAGCGTTGACGGACAACGCCGGCGACTGTACAGGACGCGTCGTTTATACGTACGACCAAGACCCGTGCTGCATTCAGTGTGCCTCCCGAGAGTGCCCTTCAGGGGGGCGTGCACCGGAGAGCCATGTACAGTCGTTTTTTACTCTCGAGAGCGCGCTATACGTGGCTGTGCGCCGGAGACTTGTCGTACAGTCGAAGCGCTCTCGAGACTTGTCGTACAGTCGAAGCGCTCTCGAGACTTGTCGTACAGTCGAAGCGTTCTCGAGAGTGCCCCTTGCTTTCCTTTCAGACCTGCCTGAGCTCTAAGACTAAGGCTCCTCGCAGTTGGACCACGGGTGGCTCTCCAAAGAGTACAACTTTCGCAAGTTCCAAATCGCATCCGGCACTTTAAGTTTCGACCTTATCTGGCTGAAGCTGGAAGCTCACAATCGCCACGCCGAAAATTTTCGCAGGTGCCTTCGAGGACGGGGATGTGGGTTTCTTGCGTTTCACGCTTGACTCCGGAGCCGTCATCCCGGCGTTTGAGGAGGCCTTATACGGAATGCGGGTGGGGGGCATTCGGCGGATCCTCGTACCCCCTGGACCGTTGAACTATCCCGAGGACACTGGCTTTAAGAAGATCGGCCCGGTGCCGGATACACGCTCCGGAAAGAATGCTTTAGGGTTTGTGGTGGTGAACGAGGGCGCGATCGACAAAACGCTTCTCTTCGACATTGAACTGCTAGGTCAGCGGCCACTGCTTCTAGTTGCCCTAATGAACCCGAACCACTGGGAACCTGAGGTGAAAGCTAGAAGGAGCTTTGGACGCTGGAAACCGAGCTTGGGCTCAATCGCAGGGACTGAGCCCATACAATTTTGAAGGGGAAAAGAATCGTATCGTCCCAAAGAAAAGAATCATAGTGGGAAAAGTAAGATTTTGCTTGAGCTTCACCTACACGTTTAAAGCCCTGCATGTTCCGCGGATTGCTTGCTTACCGCCTTCTCTGGCAGGAGACTTGAGAGCGTTGCTGTGGGGCTCTTCAATGCATACAGGCATCGGGGCGAACGCCAAGGCCAGACGAGCGGAGGGCACCTGGATCGCCGGGCCCTTTGCAGAAAATAAGTGATGTAAGGTCCCTACAGCTCGCTGCTTCGGGTTGGCCGGTTGAAGGCAAGAGCTCATCTGCAGCTTTCTCGCGTACAAAGTGCGTACAAAGTGAACGTCAAAGCATGCTGCTTCGCACAGTAACACTGCCCTACGTGATCGAAATGACGTGTAATAGCATAGCGCATAACCTGATTTAATTCTCAAGTTGGACGAATCTAGTCGTTTGCAACTCAAGACCCTGTAGAGCTCGCCGGGGTCATTATTCTGCTGCGTTGCAGGTTGTTTCCGCTTCCAAATTTGCTGATTTGGAAATATCTACTCCGAGCAATCTGAGTGCCTGAAGTCAAGCTGACATATGATTGTGTGACATGTTAGGTGACCGATGATGTTATGTTTGATTGTTGTGTGCCTTATCAATAACGCTTCTAAGAATTCATGGCTGACAAAAATAGCGCTTGGATGGAAAGCAACACCAGACGCATTTCCAATTTCCGGCATGTAGGGTATTGCTTTTAGTGAGGAAGGGTGCAAAGGCTGTACTATATATATATATATATATATATTCGTGTACTTGCTGCGCGAATAAACGATGAAGCGTTTGACGTGTTTAACTCGCGACGTCCTGCCCGTTAACGCGGCCAAGCATTCGACGGATGCGTTTCATCAAGCGGTCGCGCTCACCGCCTTCGAAGTGTGCGTGCTACGGCAAGTGCCGTTGGCGAGATGCACGGAGCTCAATGAGATTTTGATGCGATGCGTAGAAGCGCTGACCGGCGTGCATCGTTCGGAGATGAGCAAATTGATATCCTCCAACGCGGTGGGAGCGTCGGCACCGTCTCCCGCCGTTTCGATGCTCGCGACGTGGTCGGAAGTTGCGGAGCGGCCGCTCTTCGGCGATGACGGCGAGCACTGGCTTATGGCGACGCATCGTTTTCTGTTGAAAGATTATCATGCCGTCATCGACGGCGTGATCGATGTGCAGGGTCTTCGCATGGCCACTCTGATTTCGGAGGGGCGCGCCGCTTGGTGGAAACCGAAGCGGTGCGATATGGTGGCGTGCGCAGAAACGATGCAAATGTGCGGCGCGGGATCGGATCTCGCGACACGGCTTGCGGCGGACAACGAGGCGGGCGTGTGCGGGTGCCACTATCTTCCGTTCCGTGTGGCTCGCGTTGGATGCTATCGCAATTACGCCGAATATCAAGGCGAGATACGCGCACTTCGCGAGCGAGTTCGGGAACATGTACGCATGGGTGAGGAGCTTTCGCGACGATTGGCGCGGGGCGCGGAGTCGACGTTGCGCATGGTCGCTTAGCGTCTGCCGATGAATGGCGAATCCAAGCTGGCTTCGCATACGCGGGAGGTTGAGTTGTACGCGTGCTGCCTGCACGACGTCATGGGTTGCGCGTGCATCCGAGAGCCGGTGATCTCGGGAGTCGCCGCGCGCAAACTTCGCGAGGTGACCGGAAGCGCCGAGTTCGCCGCTTTGGTTCAGACGCTGCAACTGATGGCCACTCGCTGGATTCGGGCGGACGAGCTGCCGGCGTCACACCTGCGCAGTGGAAGCGTGGTGGGCCCATAACCTGATGGAAACGGTGATATATATATATATATGTGTGTGTGTGAAATAAGAGATAATGATATATATATCACAGTAGCCGGATGAGTGAAGCTACTCAACAGAAGTCTCGGGGTCACACCAAACAAAGACAATTGAATAAAATGCTTGAGATGTTTTATTCCCGAAGCTGGGAAGCACCGTGCTGACCTGGCACCACGGGTCGAGGGGTGACACATAGACAGGAATGTCACCCCCATACATAGGGGTGTTGGTACAAAACCTTGTCGTTTTTGTACACGACATCGTGGGTTACCACGATATCGTGGTCAAGTCCCACAATATCGTGGGACTTGACCACGATATCGTAGTCAAGTTCCACGATATCGTGGTAAAGTTCCACGATATTGTGGTGAAGTTCCACGATATTGTGGTCAGTCTTACGATATCGTGGTCAGTCCCACAAGGTAAGATGGCGAAACCGAAGTAGAGTATATGAAAACATCAAAATATTCAAGGTGGCTGAGTGGCCCGAGGTGAAGCAGACTTGCCTGGCAGAACAATACGAAGACAGCCCAGAACACCCAGACAGCGGGAACACCGAACTTTAGAGACAACGAGAGACAATGAAATGGCCCCGGGTGTTGAGACAATGAGACAATGAGACAACTTTGAAGAACTAATATTGCGGTGAATGTAATATTGCAGTGAGATGTAATAATGCAGTGAGTTGTAATATTGCAGGGGAAGCTAGAATCCTTTGTTCTCATGAACCCTTTTCCGCTTACATGGCTATTACCCTTCGGGTGGCTTAAGCCACCCTAACAGCGATTTAGGCGGTGGCTTAAGCCACCTTAACGTTTTCAATTATTACGGGAGCTATCGGTACCGGAAGCTAGATTTTTTTAGCTCAAAATCCAAAATGACGGCGACATTGTCTTCTTTTAGACACTATGTGCACTACTAGGCGAGCCCAAGTTCCCGGTGAGCAATTTTGGGAAGTATCCAAGAGGGTGCAACATTTAGCAAAATTTGAGCGATTTTCCCGGTTTTTGCATACCCATGCTACTTCAACCGAGATTTTGAGGGTCAAGATGACCTCGGATCAAACTTTTGGCAAGACACTGCAGAAAGATCAGCTCAAGATCTTGACGACCTACGTCTCCAAATTTTGCAAGCGTCATAGAGGAAGCCCCCGGTGAGCTAATTAGCTTAAGGTGGCTTAAGCCATTTTAAGGAAAATTGGGAAATACCCACCCTACTTCAACCGAGATTTTGAGGGTCAAGATGAACTCAGATCAAACTTTTGATAAGACACTGCAGAAGGAGCAGCTCAAGATCTTGACGACTTACGTTTCCAAATTTTGCAAGCACCGCCGAAGAAGCCCCCATGAGCCCTTTAAGTTAAGGTGGCTTAAGCCACCTTAAGCTGCGGATAATAGGCACTTAGTACAAAGGCGGTGTGCTGAGATCTGACCGGCAGCCCTGCTCTGATCCCGGAAGACCCGGAGTAGGCCCCATGTTAGACCCCTAGTGTGTCCCAACCCGTGGGTGTCATGTGTCACATCTATCACTTGCCGTTCGCGGGGTTTAGGTTTAGGCTTGAGGGTAATCAAGCCCTCAAGTGCATTTCGGACTATCTTGAACCTCTCAATAGATTCGATACCGAGCCTGCCTGTTTTGTGCCCACTCGAATATCGTCGGTTTAGGGACACAACGACACACGTGAGACATGCATGACCTTGGATACCCAAGCAAGGCTGCTAGATATATCCGATAGATATAACTATGCATGCTGAACCCTAAATGCAGGGTCTCGGATATCAGAACGGTCGGAATTGATAAGTTCCCAAAGATGAAAATACTCCCGAGATATAACTCAGGTTTTAGGTTTCGGCCTTCGGGTGACGGTCACCCAGACTACTTTCGGATGAGGCATGCGGACACAGTTCAGGGTCGCGGTGCCAAATCCAGCACACCACCTAGTGTGGGGACCGGAACTAGGTGGTCGAAACAGGGACAAATGCCTCTTAGGCAGAAAAGTTAGTGCTAGTGGGAGGCACTGCGCTCATATCGCGCTAACCCCCCCGAACAGCAAAGTACAGAAGCTGGCGCTACTACTTTCATCATGCAATTCTGATGCAATCGAAAAGTTAAAGCTGAAAATCCTAGACAATACAAAGAATCACTCACCTCTTTAAGAACCGGAGATTTGGGTCGCCTACCTAATTTCACCAACTTGCGCATTCCCTGCCTGTCAAATATCCCATTTGAATCGGTAAGAATTAGCAAGTATTTTATTTCAATCAGCCAGCAATTTTCTTAAAAGTCCAATGATAAACCCTTAAAAAGGCGACATTTTCAAAATTTTCCGCCTGCGGCGCCAGCACCCATATTTCTTATTTTCGACTATTTCATAGCTCAAAAAAACCAGTCAGCGATTCTCACCAACTTGCGTACCCCCCCCCTGAAAAGCTGGCTGGTTTCTTATCGGCGGGTTTTCTTAAAGGCGAGTGATTACTGTATACCATCTTGGGCCATCCCACTCTAGCAGCATCTCAAACTGAAGGCGGGTAGATATACCCTGTGACTCTAGCCACTGGTAATACAGAGCCCGGGTAAGCGCCGGTCAGAGTGGAGACTTACGGCTTACGGTGAATACGGTTACGGCGAGGCAAAATCACCGTATTGCGTATATACGGCGTATTTACGGCGTAACGCGGGATATTACGGCGGTTTACGGTGATAGGACGCGAGAGAAAAGGTGAAAATCCGAGCGAAGAACTGAAAACAGGGGGGGACACAGAGAAGAGAAAGGCGCGGAGGCCTGGAGGCGGCGAGATGTAATAACGCGGTGAGATGTAATAACCAAGAGAGAAGGGAAAAGAGAAAGGGGGAAAAAGAATTATTCCAGACAGATTTCATTATTGACAGCAGAAATTATTATTCAAGATAGATAACATTCTTCACAGCATATAACATTATTCCAAACAGATAACATTCTTCACAACATATATTACTAATCACTGTCCTTCGCTGCTTCTTCCTCATCGGAGGTATTCTCCTCTGAGTTAATGTCAGCATCCCATAGGATAACCGGGTCCTCATACTCTACATTTTCTAACTTGTCAAGCACTTGCAAGTTATGATGGACATAAATCTCACGCTCATGGGTGGAATGCTTCATCCTATTGCGCTTCTTGGACTTTATGTAATCCGCCTCGTTGTTGATACGTTCGCACGAGCTGGAGCATGCAACTTGAGACAGAACCCTGATAGCAAACCTCTGCAGGTCTGGGGTCATACTTCCCCAAGCCAGCCACCACTTGTATCCTGGAAGTATTGTTGCTTGCACGAGACAATGCTCGTCTGCGAAACAACCCTCTGCCATACGAAACCGGATCCACTGGTCCATCACTTGTGCGCTTTCTTCTGAACTGAGAGTTAACTTTTTGACACTGTTGCGAAAGCCGGTCATCACTTCGTGGTTTGCTTCTTGACCATAGTCACTATCCCAATACTCAGGATCCACACAAAAGCCGGCGGAGTAGTGTAAGTCAGAATGCACAAACTCCCAGCGCTGCTCAGCCAGCAACTTAAGAGAAGTCATACGTACTGCAATGAGCCCAGGTATGGTGTCAAAAGCAGAGTGAAAAACTTATAGTAAACTTTGCCCACGCAAGGTGTGTCCCCATCTCGGGTTGGCCGGCCTGAGGTTTCGAAGCGTGTGGTATTTACAGACCGTGCAGTATGTACTGCGTTGCAGGGCTTTCCCGATAACGTCCGCTGCCCCTTCCGGGTCCGGGCAGAATTTTTGCCATCCCTCCGCGTTGGCAACAACTAGGATTCTTACTCCCCAGTTGCTGTAGTCCTTCTTCGTGACACCTGATACCGTGGTGCCCCCCCCCAGTGGTCTGGGGGGAGGAACGTAAAACTTTTTCTTGGGATTACCCCAAACTCATGTATCCTGGTATCCCCATATCTCCTGCAGTAGGCCTTGGCAGGTGTCCTCGTCCAGGCCGGGTAGATTCCCACCCCCAGGACCGGGGTTGTCGCCATGGTGGACATCAGAGCCTCCTGAAGAGCTCTGTCTAGGTCCGCCGCTGTGTACTCCGGATTGAACTCGAAGGCACCCAGCTCTCCCCAGTGGGTGTCCCACGCAGACCCTTTGGATCCGAAAATCTTGTTCCTGTCGAACTTGGAGCAGTATGTCGCCGTGTGACTGTGAACGTTAAGCGGCGACGCGAATACCTCCGCCTGGATTCCAAAGGCCTCCTGGAGCGCCTGCATAATTTCCGGAGGGAGCGTCCAGTGATTCTGCAGTGCAGTCTTCTTGACTTCCTCCTCCTCCTCGCAGGAGTACCTTTTGAGCAGGAGGACTATTTCCGTGGCGAACTCGTGGACCGTGCCCAGCTGCGGCTCCCGCTCCTCGAAGGATCGCCGTCGCTCCTCCCCCGCCTGTGTGTGGGTCTGGTCTGTGCTGTTTGTGCCCGTTGCAGCCACATATCTGTCGTAGAGCCTGTCGAGTACCCCCTCCTTGAGAGCACCCACCATCTTGCCACGCTCGTCGTGTGCGAACACGTGGTGCCTGCCTTCTTCCGTCGTGAGCGTGCACCTGCCCGAGGGTGCAGCGTCCCAGTCTGGGTTAAAGGGTTCGGTGTCTATGTTGAGCTTGGTGACTCCCGGCCAGTAGTGGGCATGCCTCGTAGGAGTCCCTGACAGTGGTTCCCGTTCGGTGGGGCTCCGAGCCTGTTGATCTTCTCGCTCCTTGTTATGGAACAAATCCGCTGCTCGTTCGGCCTGGCTCGGGTCCATCCCCTCAATCCCTCCGGTCATCAGCAGGGCGTCTTCCGCAACCCATGCCTCCCCTTGCGGGTGAATTGGCCCGAGCAGGTATTCCTTGCCCCCCCCAGTGTGTCCTGACCGCCAGGATTGTGGTGCGCGCGGACGTCTCGACGGCCGGGGGTTCCTCCCCCGTTTCCTCGAGCATTTCAGGGTCACGGGCAGCCGTTGGGCCAGTGCCGACTGAGAGCTCCATGGTGTCGATCCTCCACCACTTGTTTCTGCTTCGGTAGTCGTTTACTGGAGGGTGCGTCGCCCATACCACCTTTTCGCTGCTTATGAGGTGCGTGGTCATTAGCCTTACTGCATCTCTTGGGAACCCGCTTTTGGCTGCGTGCTGGAACAGCTCTCCCGTCCTGACGTCCCCTTTGGCCACTTGAGCGAGGACCCATGCCCTCAGCGTCACGATTTGCGTCGCGGTCCCCTTCCACGTCGTGCCTTTGCCGTCGTCCAGGCTAATCCTTGCTATCGGGCGGGATCTTGGTTCCCCCTGAACCGCCTCACGTATTCCTGCTTCTCGTGCGGGAGGGTCCGGTCTGGGCCCAGTCTCCTCCCTCTCCACCGTGGCCTGGGGGCTTCGTATTGTCGGCCTGGTCCTTTTCGCGCCGACCCTCGGGGCTTGGGCGCATTCTGAAGCAGGGCACGTTGCACCATCGTCCGGGTATCCTGGAGCAGCAGTTTCGGGCGCAGGCATGGGAGCTGCTACTGCCGAACGGTATGTTCGGCAGCCTACAACGGGGCAATATGGTGCGCAGTTCTCTGATCCTGCTGCCTTCGCAGTCCCTATGTATAGGGCATCACCAATGGCAGCAGCTAACTTCCTCCCAGCTGCTGCACCCGGCAGTTTATATCCAGGAGGGCCAATACCACCACCGTGGACAGCGGATCAGCCGGTGCAGTATATGACACCATCGGCTGCACCCACCGATGCAGCGGCGCCATTACCATTACACACCTGGACTGGACATTACCCTTTCAGGAATGTTCAATTCCCAACACCCTATCAGGGTGAAGGCTGGTACACACAGGGCCGACCTCCTTATGGGAACCCGCTGCCTATGCGTGTGGAGTGGGAACACTCACCGTCGTTGCGGCTGGGCGAGGTGCATGCGCACACATTATCTGCGCGTACAACTGATGGCGGAAACGCTACAGATAGTATGCGTGTGGACGGAATGCCGGGGCTGGGCGAGGTGCGTGCGCACACATTATCTGCGCGTACAACTGATGGCGGAAACGCTACAGATAGTATGCGTGTGGACGGAATGCCGGGGCTGGGCGAGGTGCGTGCGCACACATTATCTACGCGTACAACTGATGGCGGAAACGTTACAGATAGTGTGCGTGCTGACGGGATGCCGGGAGCAGATGGTGGATCAGCTGCAGCGGAGGAGGACATGAAGGATGCGTCAGCAGTGCGTGCGTCGGAGCTGGGCAACGCCACCTCGGGCGTCTTTATGGTATCAGCTTCGGAGGCGTCCGAGATCAGCGAGGTCCGTTCTGGTGTACCGATGTCACCGCCCGATGTGGAGTCTGATGGGGAAGTTGGACAGCGAGGGCGCACCGAGGTGTTCTACGCGACGCAGTACCCGGACAACGACAGCAATGAATCGTATGCACTGCCGCGTGAGGATGGACATCCCCCACTCAGACGCCGACGTTCGAGGGCTGCATTGGGACCCTACAGCTGGAACCGCCACGATCTTCCTTACCGACATGACTCGAATTCACCGTCGTCATCGAATTCTGAAATGTCGGAGAGATCCAGAGCAAGGAGGGACGCCAAAGCGAGGAAGCGCAGGCTGGCGGAACGCGCAGGTTCGGGCTCGGGCAGTGATCACAGTGTGGCTGGGTCACAGGGGGTGGCGGACCTTACCCAGACCATCAGCGACGCAGTGGTTGCTAAGTTGCAGCAGCTACACTCTGAAAACGCTGGTGGAGAATCTTCTGCTGAAGTATCTCTAGGTCAGACGCCAGGAGCGACGCAGAGCTCGCAATCCTTATCCATACCCGCGGTGGTTGCTAAGACGCAGCAGCCACAGCCTGGAAACGCTGATGGAGAACCTTCTGCTGAAGTATCTCTAGGTCAGACGCCAGGAGCGACGCGGACATCGCAACCACCACCCTCACCTGAGGATAGCTTGTCGCAGATCGCCCGAGTTGAGGAGGCCAGGCGCAAGTCCTCTGAGGGGCTCACGATGGAGGAGGCGATCAAGCTGGGCTTCCTAACTGTGGAGTTTCCCCCGATGAAGGATGACATGAGCAAGCCCCAGGGGCTCTCGATGGAGTTGGCGACCAAGCTGGGTTTCCTAAGTGAGTCGCACCACGCGGCTGTGGTAACTGAGATGGTGGGAGCCTCGACTCAGGTGTGTGACTCGACTAACCCTAAATCGGGGACGCAGCGGGCGGAAGGACGTGTGGCCAAGGTCTCGTTCGAGATGGACAACCATGCAGAGCCTCCTCCTAGTAGAAGACCTTACCAGATGTCGGTGGAGGAGCTTCGACAATTGCGAGAGAGTATTGACCCTGTACATTCTGACTCACAATCAGGTGTAGCATGTCGACAGTTGGCCAGGATGCGGCGGTCTTCCCTCGACACCATCGTCATTGATGGAAGTGATTCCTCTCCAGCGGTGGCGAATGACAGCATTGGGACCGAGGAGGAACACTGGCGGCGTATCTCGAAGGAGAAGTGGAAGGCAGTGGATCGCAAGAAGGCGTACGATGGGGCGCCACGTAAGTCAACTGGCGGGATGGGAGTGACAAGCGCACACTCACCACCTAGGAGATCAGCGGAGGGCGGAGGTCCCAGTGGCGTTCCCCCAGACGGTGGAGCAGAAGAAGGAGAAGATGATGAAGATCAATCTGAACCTCCTCGTCGACCTCCTTCTGGACCCCCACACTATCCTCCTGGCGGTTACAGTGGATCGCACCGGGGAAGGGCGATGCTAGTCACTGCGGAGGGGTTGAGCCTGTGGACGCCTACGCCGCCTGGGTATTCAGAATTCCAGTTTGACATGCCCACGGCTACTGGATTGGCATCCACGGGACCCTTCGGCGTCAACCTCTTCTACAAGGCCCTGACGTTGATCGGTATGCCCCTCACGGAGTACATCTCCGCTGGGGGGTTGGTAACTGGTTCCCCCGCCTTACTTCTATCCCCCGCTGTCCCCACCTATGTCATGATGGTGAACAAGGACGCGGTGGACACGGTGTTACACGAGTATCACCGCAGTCCTGGAGGAAGGGGGGTGGTGTCACCAAGCTGGATGGAAATCCCAGACTGGCCTCTTGAAGAGCAGATCTCCATGCTGGATCGAGATTGTCTGGCAGCCTGGTTCGAGGTGCAGCGAAGTCAATGGTACGTAGACGAGTGCCGGAGAGAGAGGAACCTTCCGGCCTTGGAAGCTCCTGCGACGCCTCCATCCTCTTCGGCTGCGCCATCCTCATCAATGGTCAGGGCGCCATCATTATCAGTGGCTCTGACCAATACGCCTATACTTAATGACCCGATGGTAACGCGTATTCCGGTGGCTACTGCGAACACTTCGACGACCTTATCGGCAGTGATACCACACGCAGGAGACTCATCTGTACCATCTGGAGTACAACCTGCTGGAGTCCCTCCTGCCCTTGCTGCCCCACCTGGGCTATCAAACATTGGAGTCCCACCCGGTCTCGCTGTTCAATCTGGGGTGCCTCCTGTCGGACATCCTTCGGGCATTGCTGTGCAACCTGGGACGCCCTGCGTCGGACTTAATCCCGGTGTGGCTGTTCATTCTGGGATTCCGCAGATCAGCGCGGCTGCAGCGGGATCTTCTGCAGGAGGTCATGGACATTCCCTTCATTCAGGACCGCATGCGCCGCAACACCGGAGTCCCTATTTCGCAGGACCGGTTGCGCCACATCCCCACGCTCGTCCAGGCCTTTCTCCACACGCTCAGGTCTTTAACCCTCGCCCTCCTGGACAAGGAGAACACGACCCTGGCGACAAGGCGGCCTATCTGGAGAGCAAGGTGCAGAGCAACATTGACCGCCTCGTTGAAAAGCTGACCCGCTTTCCTTCCGCGGAAAAGCTGAGTAAAGAGAAGGCCATTACTGAGTTGGAAACCTTTGCGAGGAATCTGCACAAGCTCCTCAACGAGAAGGTGGTACTGAGGGCGTTCTCTCAGGCGAGTTGCTATGCGGGAGAGGGGCGTCAATATTCGGTTTCCGAGGTGCTCTGGACCGTGACAGAAACTGCATTGGGCACGGAGCAGAAAGAGTATATGGAGAGGGCTGGCGGCGGTTCTGGGACATCGGAGGCCTGGCGTCTCCGGTACAGCGAGCCCGACGTCTTTCTGGGGGATCTGGCGGTGAGTACTCTTCCGGTGGCGGAGCTGCAAACTCTTCGAGATGACCTACAGATTGGTCAGAAGAAAGATGAATCCGCTGACGCCTACCACTCGCGTCTGACAAATCGCCACAAGACAGTGAACTTCATGGCAAAGGTCGTTCAAGGGTGCATACAAGTCTCTGAGTCGGAGTTCTCATACATATTCTGGAGGGGCCTCACGTACACTGACAAGGTGGGTGAAGAGTTGCGAAGGATCAAACTGGACCTCTCCGAGCCGCATGTGTGGGAAGAGAAGATGAAGGAGGAGGCGACGCCCCGTGATGTCACTCAGGCAATCTTAAAAGTGCTGGAGATTGCCAAAAACATCGAGTCGCGCAAAGAGAAGAAGGCGGCTCAGGCTCAATCCAACAGGAGTGGAGAACGAACTGGCCGCTCCTGGAATTCCCCTTCTACATCTCCGTCACCCTCCAGGTCCTTCTACCGAAGCCGCTCTCGGGAGCCCCATCGATTGATGGCAGCCACGCACGCTGAGCTCGCTGCAGCGCCGACCTCTGCTCGACCATCGCCCCCGGCCTCGACAACAACCCCGACCTATCCGAAGCGAGTGAGAAACTGCTACGCGTGTCATGCGCGTGTCCGCACGTGTGGACACCCATTGCACCCAGGCCTGGGTGTACCCAAGCATTTCCTTCCCCTTCATCAGCCACATGGACACCATGGGGGCGTGTCCCTGGGTCGTACCGACGCGTACGAACGACGTGTGGACGGGCGTATGGACAGTGCGAGGCCCGTGCCGTGCCACTCGTTTGCGCTTGTCCGCACGTGTGGACAGCCATTGCACCCGGGCCTGGGTGTGCCCGAGCGTTGCTTGCCCCTTCATCAGCCATATATGGGCACCATGGGGGCGTGTCAACGAACGAACTCATGCGTACGGACGACGTGTGGACAGACGTATGGACGATCGGAATTCGCCAATCCATACGTATGGACGTCAAAATTGGAGTTTGTTGAAACACGCGTGTGGACACATACATCCGCGCGTGTGGATAAGGGTTTACCCGTATGGATTAGCGGAATCATGCGTGTGAATACAGGTGTCCGCGCACATACGGTTTATTTACATATCAAGGTATGGTTTGCCGGAGGTCAACATTAGCATAAAAATTTGCAGATCTAGATCTCGAGATATATGTGTTTTTAGTTGGTGCTTAAGTATGCTTAAGTATGGGAGATCGCGGAACGGTATCGACCATAACCAGGGTAGAAGTCTTCCAAAATTCTTTACGGCCCGTAAACTATATTTCCGCTGGCCCGCTTTCGGCCAAAACGGTCAAAGAAGAACAATGCCCGCCGCAGGCGCGAAATTTTGAAATTAAGTATGGGGGTTTGATAAAAAGTGGCATAAAATGCCTATATTTTTGGCCGAAGTTTGGCCGGCTCATATTTTTGTGCGGCCCGGGGGCGAAAGCCCCTTCGGCCCGGTTTCGGCCCGGAGCGAGCTTCTGCGGCCCCGGGCCGGCCCGCCACGGTAAGACTTCTACCCTGACCATAACTTCTTCATGCCTTAACCACTTGACTCCCCGAAGCGCATAATATGTTTAGATAGGTTCAGCCAACCTATTTATCAAATAAAAAAAATTCGAATTTTTATGCTAATGTTGACCTCCGGCAAACCATACCTTGATATATAATACATCGTGTATCATCCGCAATCATTTGAATCAGAACTACTACGGTCATCCTCGCTACTACTGTTACCATCGAGTTCACGGAAGAAATCCGCCTTGCGATCCAACTACACAACTTGCAAGCAATAAGTTCGTCGTCGAATGGCCAAAGGGGCAGCATTTTCTGTGTACCGGGCAAGCCAAGCCGGCATGAAAGGAACATCCTGAATTACCTTCCGCACCTTGTTCGAGTTCTTGTACTTTTGCTACAGAAGTTTCTTCGCTAGCGGTCCCATGTTAGTCGCGAGCGCTTCAGACCCCGTACCCACTTGATTGCACCGGTCTTTGCGTTGAGTGGCAGTCTTCATGGTGATGGTTTGTCTGCAAAGAATTCCCATCGTAAGGCATACACTGGATGGATGGTCCATAATAGGCCGTCCATTCGGTGGCCGTGCGCCGCCCGTCTGGACGGAACAAGGTGTTCATCCGTATGGAACAACAGAAACTCGCAAACGACCTACAATCTTACCCGCGAGACGCATCGCAGCAGATCTTCGATCGTTTGCATTTCTGGCTGGGGGTGCGATAACCCACGATCGATGGACCTTCATCTTTCGCGCATAGTAGTTGCGTGTGGTCGGTCCCCAACCATCACCAAAAATCACGCAGTGGACCCCGTGAATCAGGTTGTACAAGATATGCATGGGTTGACAGATTTTTAAGGTCCTAATTTGCACTATTGGGTCATAAACATGATATGTTTAATTGCTAGATGCATTTGGAAGCCATCTAGTAGGTGTACGCGGCTTCGGGCACTCCGGTCCTTGTGAAAGGACCGGCATTTTTATTTAATTTTCGTCGGTACTACCCCCGCGTTTCATTCCTCTCAAGAACAATCATGCCCATATCGAGTATAGCACCCAAAAGAGGTTCGGAATAAATTCTTGGACACCCAAATATGGTGTCAAAACACTCAAATATCAACTATATCGAAAAAACGCGGCAGATAGCCCCAAATCACTTCGGTCCTTGTGACAAGACCGTGATTTTGGGCAGTAGCCATATATCGATACAATTATCACATATCCGAGATATGGATATACCGCGCCTTGTTTCGTTGTGAAGAGAATTTACTTTTCAGGAGGTCGATGTATAATGAGAAGCTCGGCCACTTCGACCGCGCCAGCGTACCCCCGCGCCAGCGTACCGCGTCAGCGTACCGCGCCAGCGTACCGCGCCAGCGACAGCGTACCGCGCCAGCGTACCGCGCCAGCGTACCGCGCCAGCGTACCGCGCCAGCGTACCGCGCCAGCGTACCGCGCCAGCGTACCGCGCCAGCGTACCGCGCCAGCGTACCGCGCCAGCGTACCGCGCCAGCGTAGCATTTTGTAGTTCGTACGTTATCCGTACGGCGTCCGTACGGCGTTCGTACGCTCGGCTTAGGTTTCTAGCGTATGGACAACGATGTTCATACGTTCATGCACCGACACTTACGTCAAGGTTGTAAACTCGTCGTACACACGTTAGATTATGGATGGACGCTATGTGTTGTCCGTGTGGATTCCGCAAGCATTCTAGTCCATACGGTTCCATGAGAGCGGTTGTCCACACGCGTGGAAACGTCAGTTAGCTGTCCATATGGGTTTCGTACGAATTTTCGTATGAATTGGCACATTTTCGTACGTCTGCATGTCCCATGGACGGTCTGTCCATGTGGTTGGAAATATCAACACATTTTGAACAGTCCGCATGGATGGATAGCAAAAGCACATGGTGAATTACGTGTTTTCGTACGACTTTATAGTGTTTGTACGTTTTTTGTTGAAAACTGTCCACACGCGTGGAAACGTCAGTTAGCAGTCCATACGTTGTCCATCCGAGTTAGCCTTGACTGTCCGTATGATTCATGTCCCATGGACGGTTTTTTTACACGCACGGACGCAAAAAAAAGCTGACCTCATGGAAAATAAAAACATAAAAACCGTATGGACAGCGTACGGTTTCCCGTACGGACAGCACATTGAATTGAAATTCGATCGGGAATACCGTATCGAAAAATACGATTAAAAAATCGCGAACGCGTGACACATGCGATGCGATGGGCAGTATTAGTGACACCCGCACCCGCACCCCCCGACTGCGTCACCCGTGTCACATAGCGAAACAGAGTGACACTTAAAGAGTGACAATTAAAATAAACAGAGTATCCAGTAATCGTCGAAGGATCGATCTGCGATTTCTCCCGTCCGTTGACGATTTCTCCGTTCGGTTGACCTCTTCAAATAAGTTACCGATACAGTAAGGCTCTGAGGCAAAAAACAATTTTGGAACTGAAGCAACCCCGCCACGGCAGCACACATATGCCTTTTTGCTGTGCTTTTTTGTTTTTGGCATATTTTATTTGCTTTCATTTATCACAGCGAGCACCCTGTGTTGAGGTGAGCAGTCTCGTGTGAGCGCCATTGCGCGGTGCTCCCAGCTCGATAGCATCCTTAATACTAGCTCGGCGTGAGGGGGTGGATTCCGCGAGTTCCGCTATCAACGGACTAACGCGTGTTGGTTCGAATCCAACCTACTCCGCAGTGACAGTTATCGACTTATTTTATTGAAGTGCTCTTTTGCTGAATGGGGTTGTTGATATTTGGCTGATTCGAATACAATGTATTCCGCAGTGCGTGACTTGTTAATTCCTGATGTGCTCAATCACTGAATGGGCTTGGCGGTGTTTGGTTGTATGTGCGCAGCAGCCAAGCCGACGCGCGGTGCCATCGTAGGTCTCCAGCACTATTAAGAACAGGATAGTTGTCCGGTACGATAATGTGGTTTTCGCAACCTCTGTTACTGCATATCAGATTTCGTGTTTACTCACGTTTGTGAGACGGGCATCTATTGACGTGAGTTGTGCACACTGCAGGTACCATTGGATCCCGGATCGCGCCATCCCACACCCGCACATGCGCTCTTTTTCGCAGGCCAGGCAGGCCAAGCGATACCATGCACATGCGCACGCAGGATTTGCGGAGCCCCCAAGGAAGCGATCTGTAGAGCCCTTAAGTAATAGTTCTGTAGAGCCCTTAAGTAATAGATCTGTATATGTGTATGTAGAGTACTTAGTTTATTTAGGAAAGTAAACATATTTTAATGTAAACGTGTTTTTGCTGTATGTGATTGATGTAAACGTGTTTTTGCTTTTAAAAATTGTACTGCTTTCGAACATGTCAGTGTGCCTGCTCGCATACCCGCACTTCACTCCGTCACAAAGCATTTAATATTCATTTAACCGGCAGTAGCATCCGCATACACACAGCATTGCCTGCGTTGTGAAATAGAATAGAAAGGTGCACAGGCACAAACCCTGAAACACACACGTATGCCGTAAGACTCCTTGTCCAACCGTATGGACCACTCGGTCCATACGGGTGGAGTGAGCGAAGTGAGCCCAATCGTATGTAGTCCATACGGGTGCAATATTCAAACAATATTTCAATATATCCGCACGTGTGGACTTGGTAAAGTGCAAGTCCATACGTGTGGTCACCTTTGTCCACGCGCACGGATATCGCCGTTCGTGCGGGTGGACTGGTTGAAATTGCTGTTCATACGTATGGACGGTATCGTCCATATGCATGGAATTGTATTATTATAAGCTATCCACACGTACGGACACCGACGTCCATACGCGTGGATCGGTAAAATATGTTGATAAAACCATCGTCCACGCGTGCGGACACCTACGTCCATCCGGACGAATCACTGTCCGCACGTATGGACGCACATAATCACGCGTGTGGATATATCTACTATTCTTATCCTTAAGCTCTTTTAGCAATGACTCTGTCCAGACGTGCGGACACCTACGTCCATACGGATGAAAGACCGTCCACACGTACGGACGTAGGTGTCCATACGCTTGGATATGTTGATTGTTCGTATCCGCATGTTCATATGTACATGTTTATGTCCATACGTACGGACGGCTACGTCCATACGTGTGAACATGCCGATCCATACGGGTAATAGGCCCCTCCATACGTATGGATGCCTTCGTCCATACGTGCGGAATAGAGAATTCTGATCGTCTATACGACTGTCCATACGGTGTCCATCCGGTGTCCATCCGGGTGTCCATACGGTGTCCATGCGGTCTTCCATACGGTGACCGTGCGGTTGGATAGTGCCTCTGTCCATGCGTATGGACACCATGTGGACATGTGTTCTGTCCATACGGTGTCCATACGGTCGTCCATACGGTGTCCATACGAAATCCTTACGGTGTCCATGGGACATTTTCATATGGACACCACAATTACGCGTCGTCCGTATGGTTCTTACATATGCATCAAGGTTTCGCCAGAAATCTGTCCAGACCGTCCATACGGTTGTCCATATGGGTCCTTGCGATGTCCATACGCTGTCCATATGCAAATCCACACGGATGAATGGGGCAATAATTTGTAGGGCACGGGCCGTATTGCATAATCACCGGTTGTGATATATATATCGATTCGTATCCGATTACTCTGAAACTTCGTATATGCATTTGTATGCCCGTGACACATGGACCCGTTTTGCAATCGCATGGACCCGCTTAATACCCACACGGACCCGCCGAATAATCGTATGGACCCACAAAATATTCGCATGGACCCGCTGAATAACCATATGGACCCACACAATATTCGCATGGACCTTCTTTGATCACATGGGCCCGTTTTACAATCGCATGGACCCGCGCAATACCCACACGGACCCGCCGAATAATCGTATGGACCGACAAAATAATCACATGGACCCTGAATAACCGTATGGACCACATAATAATCGCATGGACCCGCTTGCGGATCCACATGGACCCGTTTTACAATCGCATGGACCCGCTTAATACCCTGGACCCGCCGAATAATCGTATGGACCCACAAAATAATCCATGGTTATTGAATAACCGTATGGACCCACATAATAATCGCATGGACCCTTCGCGATCACATGGACCCGTTTTGCAATCACATGGACCCGCTTAATGCCACATGGACCCGAATAATCGCATAGACCCGCTTAACTCATCACATGGACCGCTTAATGCCCACGTGGACCCGAATAATCCACATGGACCCGTTAAATAATCATACGGACCCGCTTAATACTCACGGACCTGCTAAATTATAGCTTGGACCCGCCTAAATGCCACATCGACACAGGTAATCATATGAACCCATCGAGCGAGCCCAAACGGGGGTTCATCTTTGGGTCCATGGAGTAAACACCACAGGTCCATGCGAGGATCCATGCGTCGCATGGACAAGATGTGGACCATCGGACCCATGTGGCCCTCACCCGGTCCATGTGGGGTCCATGTGATGATAGCGAGTGGTCCCGTGGTCCATGTGATTGTACCCCTCTTTGTCCATGCAGGGTATGTGGTCAATACGTCGCATGGTTGTAGGAAATGTCGACCATCGGACCCATGTGGCCCCTCACCGGTCCATGTGGGGTCCACATGCTACGTACACACTAAAGGGTATCACATGGACCCCACATGGACCCGTAGGGAGGGTCCATGTGAGGTCCATGTGACTGAAAACCGTATGGACCCCACATGGACCTTCAGTGGACCCCATATAGACCCCTAGGGAGAAATGTCTGATCATTTGGGGCATGCGAGGTCCATTCCAAGTCCACGGGGGTCCACGTGAGGTCCATGTGGGGTCCATGTGCTTTGTGAATCACATGGACCCGTCCCTATTTGGTAGGGGGTGCCCGTGTCTCCCCCGATGTCGTTGCGGCCGAAGCCGGCAGGGTGTCGTGCCAGTGGGTAGGCTGGGTGATTGTGGTCCTCACTCCACATCTTATCCCAGTAGTCCTGTTCCCTGTCGGTGAGGTCGGGAGGGGTTAATGCCTCGAGGGTGCCGGGCTCCGGCCCAGTCCCAGGCACCAGCTGTGGACTCCAAGGCCTCGGCCCCCAAGCCCCCTCAGACTCCCGAGTCTCACTGTTTTGTTGCTCCAGTTCCATTTTCTGGAAACGAAGGTCACCTGCAAGCACCAGGTCAGCAAACAACCCGGAGCTAGGCTCCAGGGGTGTGTCGTGTGCAAACAGTGCCGAGACGGGGTAAATACAGGTGTCCTCCTGACCAACATCGTCCGGTGTGTCAATCGAGGAAGGCACGGTCTGCAACGACGGCTGAGCGGTCTCCCCTAGCACCACACCGGTGTCAGTCTGTGACAAAGCAGGCGCGGTGTGCTGGTCACAAGGTGAGCACATGATGCTCGGGGCCGTGGTGTAGAATGCAGAAAGTTCAAGCGGTGTCTCAGGGGTGGCTGTAGAGTCCCTGTGGTCAGCGGTTGGTGGGGGTGGTGTGGTGTCCGATCGACACCACCCACCCCGAAGCTGCCGAAATGAACTCGTCCTAGAGAGAGGGTAGGATCAATGTCCAACTCTGGGTCGCACTCCCAACAGAAGGCCTGGAATTTAGCTGAGGCCTTTTGTTGAAGTCGGTCCCACTCCTCATGTTGTTCCTGGGTGTAGGATTCAGACTCCCAGGCATCCCACTCGGAGTCAGTCCACTCATGTGATGCCCAAGCGGGTGCATGAGAAGACTCATCCACCTGGGTGAGGTAGGCCGCAAACGACAGGGATCCGTCGTCTGGGTACGTGCACACCGACTCCGTGGAGGCACAGCCGTCAGGTGTGCCGTGCTCCCGGCAGAATGCCTGGAAAGGTAAACGATATTGGACACGAAGTGGGAACTGATTCCGCGCGATCGAGATGTCATCAGACCTGAGACAGGTCGTCATCGTCATTTCGCCGGATCCGAGGTGCCACCGCTCCGAGGTCAGGTGCACATGGTAAAACTGCGAACGGAAGGCCAAAGGCAAATGGAAATGCAAAGGGTTTACGATTTAGCGGCGGTAGGAATAATTTTCAGAAGCATATGAAAAGTATTCTAGTGCTTCTGAAAACTATTCCTACTTATTCTATATCCCAAACCCTTTGCCTTGCCTTTTACCTCTGCACGCGACCGGCAAGCATCTTTGAAACTTCCGAGTTTCAAAGATGCGTTTTGTATTTTGGGTGCACCCTAATTTTACAAAACGGCCGAGCGCTTCCCGTTTGTGCGGGATATTCACATTTATTTCATGGAATATTTCATATGAATTAACACACATGCACACTTCACGTCAACACGTTCACCGCGGACGTGCCGGTGGTGTCCGAGCCGGTCAAGCATTCTCCCGCCGCGTCGGTGAGCTCCGGTGAGGACTGGACGGGTCCGCCCGACCCGCACCCGTTCATGCCCCCCACCTGTCACCCGCTCCTTCGCTGACGACTACATTGCGAGCACGGGGTTCACGGTAGAGGCACCCGACGGGCCGCCCGTTGCCATGAACATGCTCTCCGCGATCGAGGAACCAGAGAGCGCAACCGGCTACGTACGCCGCGAGCGACTCCGACGACGATGATTATCCACGTGAGCCGCAACCCGTCAGCCATCCGCCGCCGCGGTTCGGCTGTGGGAGGACCATTCGTGGCTTCGGCCGCTCTTTGCTAATTTCGTCGTTGGTGTGTGCACTATTTGTTATGTGTGCCGCCGCCGCACCGCTCACCGTTTCCGGTGTCGGTGGTGTCGGTGCACGTGCTCACGCAGCTCCGCCGGTCGGTGGTGCTGGACGGGCTGCGCCTCAGCAGCCCCAATCACGGCGGCGCTGCCGCCTGACGGCTCTCCGATCGAGTGCTGGCCGCTCAGCGGGTTGTCGCCCGACGCGATCCCGCCACGGCGACATGGGAGGCATTGATGGAGAACCTGAAATATATATATCATATATATATATATATACGCAGGTTGCACTCCAAGAACATTCGGGCACTCGCAGAGACATACGGAGACTAAGACAAGATAATAAAATACTGCGAGTGTTTTACGTTATCGGAGGGAACTGCAAAATGCTGACTGCCGACGTGGCACCTCAGGGCGAGGGGTGACAGAAGAGGCTGCTCTACCCGACCTTATGGAGGGAGGTCAGTCTCCCCGTGACACCACCTCATCTTGAAGGTATGAGGTGCCACAGCAGGATCGTAAGTCAGAAGTAGAGCAAACCCGAACTGCACACATCACAAGAGTCAAGGGGTCTTTTTCAACCCAGCTAGTGCGCGGCATCCGCCTGCGCTAATCTTGTGTTGTGCTCGAGGGGCTTACTTACGCCCATGCATGTGCCGTGGGGATTACTACTCCCACGGGGTAGGCCGCTAAAATTACAAAGCGGGCTAAACTGTCGGCTAGTAGTGGCGGCGTTCTCGATGGTGCCAAGGTAAACGCTGTCAAGATGTGAGGCGGTCAACCAATCCCTGTACGTGGCCAACGTCAAAAGCGGCTTGGCACCACCGAACAAATCGGATCGGTGAAGGGAGGGCGAGACGGATGTGGGCGGAAAATGCGGTGAGCGTGCACAAGGAACGTGCAACACGTCACAAGGCCGTCGATTGAATGGTTGAGGTGGGCGGTGGTGGCGGTAATAACACCACCAGGCACCACCACATGTCGGCCACGGGAAGCGATGAGAGAAAGCGAGGAATGCGGAGGGCGGGCGAAGTCGCTGGAGTCAAAGTCCCTGCGGTCGATGCTGTTGAAAACGCCGGTGTCGATTTCGGTGCTTGGTACACAAGCACCACCAAGCACCACCAGATCGCAACCAGTGATAAATCGTCGTTGTCGAAGTAAATCCAGCGCAGACTGAACCGCGGCCATGCGCGCCAGCTGGCGAGACGAAGACATGGCAGCTCAGCTGCAGAGCTGCGATACCACTAAGGGATTGGGTTTTGGATGAAAAGCCAATTTTTCGAAAATTGACCAAATCAAGCGATGTAGTGGCTACTACCCAAATTCAAAGTCCTACCATAAGGACCTACGTGCAAATGTGTTTTCCTCGCATAAGCATCACTTAATTGGTTCAACGTCCGATCACCCATCCTATTTATGAGTCAAATGAATATTTCAAGTTGTGGTTGCATGCATAGGGTGACCTTTGGAGTGCTTAAATTGCGCACGCTTTGGTGGTGGTTTTTGTTTCAAATTCAGCAAAAAAAGCTAGGTCCTACCATAAGGACCTACATTTAAGCCCGGCTATCCGCTTCACGATAGGTCCTACGAAAATTTCGAGACCCATGTCGTCAAGTTCTCGAGCTGCTCTTTCCGTAGTGTCTTGTCAAAAATTCCATCCGAGTTCATCGTGGCCCTCAAAATAGTGGTTGAAGCAGCATTGGTTGTCAAAGCTGGAAAAGGCACTAAATCGCCCAAAATAATAATGCCCTTCGTCCGGATCAACGATGAATACACGCCAAAATATCGCACATTCTGCCTATGTAGATGGCTCGAAAATTCAATTATTGTGTCTATATGGCGACAATAGCGAGGTAATAGTGTGTAAGCGGCATGTGCGCATTCAATATAGCATCCCCGACTTCAGACCAAAGCCAAAATTGGCCCTTAAATTTTATGACATTTGACTAAAAATGATGGGACAGGTTGATTGGGGTGCAGCTAAATGTCCGCTATGAGGTTATCGACTTGTGCTCTATTCTAAACATGATTGTATATAATGCTACGGTGCTACTGGATCATTGGACGCATGCTCAGCCTCCATAGTCTGTCGGCGAAAAATTATGAAAGATGTGCTATTATCTTAAGAGATTTTTGGCTTTAGAAAAGTTCTCGACGATTTTTTACGCTACCCGTGCCTAATACGGGTAGTGTAGCATCCCGCTTGGGTTACAACAAACTACTGCACACGATGCAATACCTCGGAATACCCGACGAACTCACACAGGTGGTGCGAGATGTCCTGGGTACACAAAGCCATGACACCATGTCAATGAACACCAGGGTAGGAGGGGAAACCTCTCACAAAACGGTGCAGGTGCAAAGAGGACTCCTCCAAGGAGACAGCATGAGCCCCCTCCTTTTCATAATATACCAGGAACCGTTGTTAAGGTGGCTAGAGGTGGGGGAGCATGGATACCAGCACAAATACGCAGCGGAACAGGAAAGACTGGGCCCCCTCAGGACAACAGCAGGGGCGTTCGTCGATGACCTGCTCATACTATGCCCCACGATTTTCCACATGCGAGCTCAGCTGCACAAACTGCAGGCATTCTCACAATGGAGTGAACTCAAAATTAACCTTACCAAGTCAGCCATAACCGGCATAAAAAATGGGGTTTCCATACCCGAGCAACTCCATAAAGACCTCAAAATGGTGGGGGTGGACGGTAAGCTAAGCCACTTCAAGATACTCAAACCAGACGACACATACAAATACCTGGGAGTACTACTGGCATTCACAGGCAGGTGGGACAAGGAGAAAGAAGCTGCTAGGGAAGAGATGAACCACAGAATACAAGCACTACTGCGCTCCCCACTAACGCCGGACCAAAAAGAATACTCCCTTCACTCTGCAATACTGGGGAAGTTCAGGTATGGACTGCACCTAGGGCTCTACACAGCGGGCGAAATAGACGACTTCAACAAAATAATAGGTGGGGCCACAAAGAACATACAAGGCCTGCCCCGCAACGGAACGCCAAACATTTTCACCACGCAGGAAAAGGAAAGGTTCGGCTTGGGCATGGTGCCACTCCAGGCAGTCTACGCCCAGTCGATTTGGAGCGGACTACTGGAGGCCATGCACAGTGAAGAGGACAGAGGAGCAGTACGGGGCCCGGCGTGGAGGCAAATAAACCTAAAGTCAAGACTCAGAATGTCCCACGTCAGCAGGTCCACCAGAGGACTGGTAGAATACCACTGCACCGCACGCATGAATTGCACAGATCTCGACAAACTCTGGGGGGGGCACCAGACAAAACACAACACACTAAGAAAACTCAATGCCCTACTCAGATACAACATTACGCCCCAGGGGACGGAGGGGATGCTCAGACAGCTCCAAACCCCAGCACCAAAGATAATGGAGCAGCTGAAAGGGGCGACCAGAAGAAAGTCTGACAAAGAGATGGAAGGAACAACAAGGAAAACGAAAGCAGGCAAAATAATTGATGGGGACCTACCGGCACCTCCAGACTGGCAGGCGATGTGCACAGACCAAACCGCCAGGCTCACGGTACCCAAGGACACGCCAACTGCGATAAATTTCACAACGTGCCTCAAACTATTCACACACTTCCCAGACCTAGCGTTCCTTACTACCCGGGATGGCCAACATGCGATTAGCCAGGTAAACGTCAGGGAACAATGCACAGATGCAGCCCTCAAAGCAGACCGCAGTGCCATAGCAAAAGGCCTGGCACACCTGTACCCATACCTATGCGAAGCCCAGCCTAGAGACATAGCGAAGCCGGGGGACTTTTATGATAGCAGCACAAACCGGCGGCTGAAGCAACAATACAGGAGTATACCCTGTGAGGGACCGCTGGACCCCCACACAATGCGAACCAACCTCCCGCGCCTCAACCCGGAACAGCTACGGGCTAAAATGACGGAATGGGAGGCGAGGCTGGTCCCCAGAGAAGAGATTCACAGGCAACTCTCCCTGCACCCGCTTACAAGGATTAACGAGACGGAGACTACCGGTCCAGTACAGGGGGAGGAGGGGGAGGCACCACAAGACCTCCACACGCGCCCGCAAACTAAATGGATAGACGAAATAGACCCCATGGCCGAAAAAATGGAGACAGGCTGCTTTGAGAAAGGCCAAACAATAGACAAGCCAAAGGAAATTGTAGCAGTGAGGACCCTACTCATTGACCCGACGGACCCCCACTCCCTAGTAACGCAATACAGAACCCAGTGGAGGCACTCGGAAGGAGATGACTCCTACTCATGGAGTACAAGGGAAACCATAACTGACTACCTAAAACTAGCTAAGCGGAGGGGCCAAAGCGCGACCACCTTCCCAAGCCTAAAAAGAAGGCTGCAAGCAAGAGGCACTCAGGTAACCCACCCCACAGGCCTCAGAGAAATATTGGCTGGAAGGCCGCACCTGGGGCAGGCCTGGCCCACGCTACATGCAGGAAACCTTTCCCTGGACCCGACAGAAACCAACCCAGAGCAAGACATTGCGGACAACAGAGAACACCACTGCCAATTACGGCTGGAGGGGGAGCTCGCCCACAGCTACCACAGAAACGGGAAATACATAGGCACCCTCACTAAAGAAAAGCTTCTCAGGCTACACGAGAGATACACCCAGGCAGTGGGTACCACACGCCACCAAACCCCGCACCAACGCGCACTGCGCATGGAAATGTGGGAGGACCATAAGATACAGGTCTCCACGTTTGAGGAAGAAATAGGGCACCTCCTCATTAGGTACTCAAGCAAAGAAGAAAAAGAGGAACGAAAAAAGAACCTACAGAACCACTGGACATTCCCTGCCCAGATGCAAAGGGCACTACAACAGGCGTTCGGAATTACCACCGAACTATTTGCCTCACCCCTCAATGTTCACCACAACACCACGAAATACTACGCCAAGTACGACAGAGACAAGGTGTTTGGGGCCAGGGGCTCAGCCTGGACGACAAACTGGATGAAATTGGGGGCCTACCAGTTCAACCCAGAATACACGCCACAGGACCTCAAAAAGGCGCTGGACTTTGCCATTGCGGCCACCACCACGCAAGACCCTGTGTTCGGGGTCGGAGTATACCCGACATATGAGAAGACCCCATACAGGAAACTATACAACGCACACGCAGGGCACTTAGTCCATGAACTGTTTGAAATACCACAAGGTAAATTCACATTCCTGCCCCCTGACCACTGGATGGGTGCTACTCACCAGCAAGCGAAACAGTGCAACTGGAACCTCAGGGTACTGATTGTTGCCAACAAAGCAGGGTGGCAGGCCCACTGCATGGACCCAGATGCCGCTGCGGACTGCATAAGGAACGCGCTCACAACTTGCCCGCAGAGTAAGGTCCGCACAACCACGGCCGTCGGACAGCCAAGGAGGGAGGCGAACCTGCACGACAGGAACGAACCAAACCTAGAAGGACGCACCCTCAGTGTGGACTGTGTGGTCGACACAAGACCATGGCAGCGATACGAACTCCCGGAGGTCAAGACAAAGGACATGACAAATGCAATGGGAAAAATGTGCAACACAGGACCACACTTACGAAATGACCTCTGCCCCCAGTGCTACAACGTACAGGCGGAAGTCGAAACCTGGTGGGAGAGCAGCCACCTCCATGTGGAAGAAGGACCGGCCAAATGGGAACTCCTCCCCGGAAGCAGGGGAGGGAAATGGAACATACACCCCCCCACCATACAACAGGTGGTGGAAGCGAACACTTCACACACCAGGCTTACAAGACAGGCTGACGCCCAAACGATATGGGACAAGGTAGCGAGGTCAAAAGTTGTCAGATACCCCACTGACTTCTGGCCCGAACACGAACCAGGGGTCCAAGGGAGAAGATGGGAACTGGCAAGAGACCAAACAGAGGACCCCAGGGACCTAGTCCCCAGTGACACGCCAGCCCAACTGACATACCCCTCCCCTCAAAGAGCACACGAGGCAACCTCGTACCTATACACTGACGGAAGCAAAAGGGAGATTGAAACAGAAGAAGGAGGCAAAGAATGGGCCTCGGGGGCCGCGGTATGGGACCCCAGGTCAGGAGAAGGGGAGGCCCACATGATTCGGTGGGAAGGTGAGGACCAAGAGGTGAACAGAGCCGAACTTCTTGCCATACAAAAAGCAGTGACGCTCCCGCCGCCACCAAGTGGCAAAGGACTCACCATCTGCACGGATAGTGCCAACTCCATTAGACAACTGGAAAGCATGAGAACGAAACCCCACAGCATGGAACACCACAAACAAAGGGACCTCCTGTATGCCATTCTGGTCAATATTGAGACACTGGTAGCAGCGGGGCACACCGTCTCACTACTGAAAGTCAAAGCACACACGGGAATTGCGGGAAACGAAAAAGCCGACGAGGCGGCCAAGCAAGCCTGCACCACAGGGACCCTCACGGAAGCATGGGATAATGACGAAACAATAAAAGTCAAGCCCATGGTACCAGACGGGGACTCGGACAGCAGGGAGCTGAAAGGAAAACTGGCGGTACAAAAGTATGTAACTACACTACTCCGCGAACAGCAAGCCCAGGGGAACAACAGACTCTCAGCAAAAATGACCGAGCTCCAGGGGGAACCCGCAACCTGGACCCACCAACTGAAAACAGAGCACATTTTCAGGTGGGAGGCGCACCATGACCAGGCACAACAGACTGAGGAGGAACAAACGATAATGCGAGACCCGATGCCCAACCAACAGCAACGAGCCGACCAGACCCGGGATGAGGAAAACAGGCAAATAAGGGCCATGATGGAACAGCAAGAGGAAGAAGAAATGCTCCTTATGCAGGAAATGCAGGAGCAACAAGAACACTGGGAAACAGAGGGCAGAACGGACCACACCCGGGGAAGCGACCCCAAACCTGCAGAGGCACCACCCCAACCCTCTGAAGAGGAAGAGATATTTGAAGGGCTCAACGAGCTCGCAGAGAAACTGGAGACGCCCCAAGGGGAACAGAACGATGAGGAAATCTTCGGAATGCTCAATGAACTCATTGAACAACAGGAAGCGCCTCGAGGGGAGCTGGCAAATGAAAGACAAGCTCACCATGACAGGGTCGCGGAGGAGTCCAGAGTCCATGCGATGATGGAGGACCCGATGCCCAGAACAAGATGGAACCAACGAAAGCACGACATGACACACAGTAGAATAAAAAACAGGAATGCCCCCCTGGTCAAAGAGGGCAAGGCCACCGAAAACTGGCTGAACAAAACGATGGGGCACCTCAAGGGAGACAAACCACTGCACAACATAGCGAACGGCTTCTGGAAACGAGCCACCTATGCGGCACGGAAAACAATACTCAAATGCAGACTGAGAATACTGCCAGCACAAGACTACGAGGCGGCGAAAAACTCAGCCGGAGGGAGTGGAAAGTGCACCCTGGAAGGATGTGGACACAAAGGGGTGGACTACGCGAAAGGCTTCCTCATGAGAGTAGGGCACGCCCTAGGTGGATGCAACAACCCACAAATGCGAGGAATGTTCTCGGACAGGGCAGACGCCCACGCGGACGAACTGAAACACATACTTGACCACCATAGAAAAGGGGGGTGCAAAGTCCTCGCCTACACCGGAAAAAAGAGGGACCCAGGGGTTAAGCCCAGAGTACTCCCAAATTACATACTCACCAGAGGGCAATGCCGACACGACGGAAAGGACAACCCAGGCAGGAACGATGGACCCGACACCATACCGAGCTTTGTGGACATAGTCATGATAGAGGGCCTGGAAGACCTAGAGGACGGGTGGGAATGCACACGACAGGAAGCACCAGCGAGAGTCAAAAACCTACACCTCATTGAGGTGGCCCACACTGACGACGAAAAATGGGGACCCAAGCTCTTAGAAAAATACATGAAATATGGACCACTGCTACAGCTACTACGTAGACACGGATTCCGTGCCATACTCCATGTCTTCGCAGTAGGCAGGACGGGAACGGTGTACAAACACAACCAAGACATACTCGAGCAACTTGGACTCAACAGAAAAGAGGCCACACATGCACTACAAAGGATACACGACCTGACAGTAAACTACGCACACAGCACCTACCAGCTATACAGAAGACTCAGACAAGAAAAGCAAGAGGATGAAAGAGATGAGAACCACCCAGTGTAAATTGTCCCATTAAGGCCGCCACTTGTGGCGGTCCGGCCCAGAGTAGGGCCGGGGAAATTAATTTACTCATACGCCCGACGGGCGTGGTTTTTTCTTTTTTTCTTTTTCTTTTTCTTTTCTTTTCTTTTCTTTTTCTTTTTCTTTTTCTTTTTTCTTTTTCTTTTTCTTTTCTTTTCTTTTCCCGCTTGGGTTAAAACTCGGCAAGTGGGAAAGAGGGGACTGAGTTCAAGTCCTAAATATGCCATCAACCGGAGGGTACCCATTCACGATACCAATAGGGCACCTCAAAAAATTATTGAAAAAGTGGTCCTTATGGTAGGACCTAGAGCGTTCTAGGTCCTACCGTAAGGACCATCGGGCAGTAGCCAGTAGATGTCAATCCCGGGTAGAATTTGACGGGGAAAACGGCGGTGAGGTCAAAAACGTCGTGTGGGAAGCCAATTTCCCGGCAGCAGAGGTGCTGCTGGCCAGAGTGTTGAAGGCGTAGACGTCGGTATAAGAGGTCGGGGAAAAAACGGCCGTTGCTAGAACATGAAGCCAGAAGGTGCGCAACAAAAAAAGGAAACGGCTGAAGATGTCGGAAAACGCAAAAGATGTCGGGATGTCGGAGCTGCCGCTGCTGCGCGTATGCGATACGGCTGATGTCGGAATGTCAGCGTCGCTGAAAGTTGATAGTTGTGCTAAAAGCGAGCGTCGGAATGTCGGAAGCAACCGTCGGAAAATAACGCCGGAAGCAGATGCCGGAAGAAAATGTCGGAACTAGATGTCGGAAGATGTCGGTTGGCCAGCGCTGAAAGCGCGTTACGGCTGATGTCGGTACTAGTAAAAAGACGTCGGATAGAATCACAGGGCGTGAAGCGATCTTGACAACGAATCAACGAGGTAAAAATAAGCGTGTAAGGGCACCATAACCTGATGGAGAACCTGAATATATATATATATATATACGCAGGTTGCACTCCAAGAACAGTCGGGCACTCGCAGAGACATACGGAGACTAAGATACGATGATAAAATACTGTGAGTGTTTTATTATCGGAGGGAACTGCAAAATACCGACTGCCGACGTGGCACCTCAGGGCGAGGGGTGACAGAAGAGGCTGCTCTACCCGACCTTATGGAGGGGGGGTGTGAGTCAGTCTCCCCGTGAGGCATCGCGCGCGTCAGGGTTTCTGGCTCACGCCTTATGGGTACATCCCGACTCACCCGCCTCCTCTACCTCTCGACGGTGCACCGCCTTCGCCCGACTATTCACCATGGCCGACTATGGACGACGAGGAGGGTGAGGAGCCATCTTCAATCGACATGCCGACATCGCCTATTCCGTCAATTTGCTCTACGAATGATTCACCGCCAGCTCCAGAGACCGACATGCTCTTCACGTTGACCTTGCTCCGTGCTAGCCGAGCAGTTTCGAGAACTTCTAGCTAGTGGCTGACCAGTTAGCTACACCGTGCCTGCCTGAGAATTTGCTTGTTTGATACTTCCCTAGATGTACAGAGGAGCTCCTGGATTGAGCTGTGTTTAGGGTTTTAGGCACTAACTAAATTTGTATAGCAGACTCTTGTTGCCAACTGTGAGATGGGACCGCCCTGACCAAGAGTACAGGCCCCCACTAGCTAGTGCTAAGGTTTCTTCCTGAAGTTAAGTAGGGAGTTTGTTCAGTGTTTCACACACCTGGCTCCGGTCACCACCCTAGGTGGTGTACAGGATATGGCACTATGACCCCAAATTGTCACATGTCACATCCTATAGTAGGTTGGGTGACCGTCACCCGTAGGTGCGAAACAACTTAGGTATTTATGCGTTTATATTTCTTTATGTCAACACTTTTTTACCGTTCTGATCCCGAAACCCCTATACTAGGGTTTCTCTGACTTATATAGATATATATCAGTACAACTATATATCTAGCACAAGTCGAAGTCGGTGTGCCAAGGCGAGCAGAAATCAACAAAATCCTGTCAACGGTAAACCGATCATAAAACGTCCAAACCCAGGTAGCCCGCGTGTGTGCTCAATCAACCTGTTCACCTAGGCCATACCGCCCAACCACGGGCGCTTTCGCAGCGTACCGCTCACTCCATCCCAAGAGTCGGCGTTTAGCCAATCATACTAGAAGTCGCAGTGTCAATAAGGCGTGCGTGAGAGGTGAGACCAAGCCTGCTAGATATATCCGATAGATATAACTATGTGCTGAACCCTAAATATAGGGTCGTCTCGGATATATGATGTGAAAGCTGATAATATAATATATAAGCTTGCACTGTGAAATGTCAAGGCAGTGAGGCGGGTTTCTCGGTTCGGCTAAAGTCAGATTAAACTGGGAGATACACAGTTTTAAGCTAGCGGACGGACCGTGACACTGACACACGAGCGGAGATAGACAGCAGGCACTGCAAGTGACATCCGAGCAGGCGAGGGGTGACACAGGGCACCACTGACCTCCCCCCTTATGGGGGGTGAGAGTCAGTGTTCCCATGACACCACCTCACCCCGAAGGTGGGAGGTGCACTGCAGGGCCAGCCGGTACTCCCGGGCAGGCGGCTAGAAGAAATGTAATGTTCCTAGCTACTAGTCAACTCGTGATGTGCCAATTCAGGGGTCTCAATCTAGGGTTTGGGTAGGTTCCAAGCGGTGGCGGCGTCATTCCCGATGGTGAAAGGTGTCGAGCGCCAAGTAGTCAATGTTCAACCAATGCCCGTGCGATGCCAAAGCCAAAAACGGCCGGGCACCACCAGAGCAAGCGTGCCGTTGCAAGGGGGGCGAGTGCGAAAAATGCGGCGAGACAGCGCGCGATCCCCCAACCCCAAGGTAAGACCAACGTTAGGGCAAGGTGGGGGGGGTGCGGCGGCACCACCAGCCACCACCAGATGGCAACCAGGGGGCGCACAAGATGTAGGTGTAAACGGTGAAAAACGCGGAGAGTCGGAGTCGTCACAGTCAGAGCTCTCGCTGTCGATGTTGTTGCAAACGTTGGTGTCGATGTTGGTGCTTGGTGCACAAGCACCACCAAGCACCACCAGACTGTAACCAGCGGTAAAATGTTGCCTTCGAAGGAGTCCAAGCGCCGATCTCAGCGCGCCCATGCGCGCACGCTGCCGCAAAGAAGCCATGCAGCCGCGGCTGTAAAATCTGCAAGACAAGGAGTTTGGGTTCCAAGGGAAAACGTAACTTTTCGCAAATTCAACAATTTCCAACAATGGAAAAGTCAAATTGGGGTAGATTTCGACGAGGAACACGGTGGTAACGTCAAAACCGTCGTACGATAAGCCAATTTTCCGGCAGCAGAGGCGCTGCTGGCCAGAGTGTCGGTAATTGTCGGTTACGCACGCAAAAGTGCGCTAGATGTCGGTAGATGTCGGTACTAAAGATGTCGGGATGTCGGGGGTGACCGGTGCGAAGGCAAGGCGGTCAATGTCGGCAGTAAATTGTCGGAAGTGTCGGTACTAGGTTGATGTCGGACTAGTTGATTGGTAACGCACAAAAAAGCGCGTTGTAGTGTCGGTACTAGTTGATCGGAAACGCACAAAAAAAGTGCGCTGTAGTGTCGGTAAATGTCGGTACTAAAAAATGTCGGTATGGGGTGACCTATGCGAAGGCAAGGAGGTCGAATGTCGGGTTGAAGTGTCGGTACAAGGTTGAAGTGTCGGTAGAAATGTCGGTAAAAATGTCGGTTTGAAGTGTCGGATAGAATCGCAGGGCGCGAAGCGGACGGAATACAAGAAAAACACCTCTGAACGTAGGTGGGTCCAGACCTGATGTGAAAGCTGATAATATAATATATAAGCTTGCACTGTGAAATGTCAAGGCAGTGAGGCGGGTTTCTCGGTTCGGCTAAAGTCGCATTAAACTGGGAGATACACAGTTTTAAGCTAGCGGACGGACCGTGACACTGACACACGAGCGGAGATAGACAGCAGGCACTGCAAGTGACATCCGAGCAGGCGAGGGGTGACACAGGGCACCACTGACCTCCCCCCTTATGGGGGGTGAGAGTCAGTGTTCCCATGAATATATCAGAACGGTCGGAATTGATAAGTTCCCAAAGATGAAAATACTCCCGAGGTATAATGATAATAATAAAACATTTACGTCGATGAGTAAGGCAACGCCTTCGGAACGATCTACAAGAGTTTGTTCCCCTCATTCATGACTGACCGAGATATAACTCAGGTTTTAGGTTTCGACCTTCGGGTGACGGTCACCCATACTACTTTCGGATGAGGCATGTGACACAATTCAGGTCGCGGTGCCAAATCAAGCAAGGCCGCCCCCGCTTTTTATAGTGTAGAAGTACGTGACCCGCCCGCCCCCGTTGTACGCGTACAACCGGCGCGGAACATGTTTTTAGACACAATGTTAAGACGTCCTTTCTAGTAATATGGAATGCCCCAAATAAATGCGCAATAGCTTAAGTGTGGGTGTTCCATGAAAGGCATGGACGCCTCCAGTGTTAACGAAATATTTTTTTCCCGCCCGCCCGCCTGCGTTGTACAGCCAAAATGTCACGTACTTCTACACAATAAGAAGGGGTGCCCCAAAGGCGGGGTGGTGCTGGAGGGACAATTTGTTGCATCCAAAATAATTTTTGACATTTTGGTTTTGGGATAATGAGATCGACTGGGTCGTTTGTGAGAGAGGGCGGGAAATTTAATGTGGAGATGGCAGTGTGTTGTATAAAAAGACATGTCAACAGGGTCAGCAACAACCAATTGCAGATTACTCTTCAGCCTTCAGTCCTCACTGAACCGTCGCAGTAACATCTACATATGTAGATCTACGGTGCGGTGTCACGTTGACAATTCTTATTCTAGATTCTCATTCTGCGTTTTCTGCCAATCTGCATCTCAATCTGAATCTCGTTCCGGGATTCGGATTGCAGCATTGCACACGACATTTCGCGAACGTTCGCGCGCGTGCCTGGGAAAATGGAAAATCTGAGATTGCAGATTCAGAATTTTAGATTGTGCACGAAATATTGTGGCGCCGAGTTCCATCTCGCATCTGACATGATCTGACATGGCTTTGAAGCGTCGCTTCGATCAAATGTAGTCTATCCCCAATACCCCCAGCCGGCAGAAAGTGCCATTTTCTCGGGCGTTCATGATTCCACAGTGGCATGCAAACTGCGAACCGGTACTGTAATGTTCATATGAGCATTTGGAAGCACCACGAAGCACTGAATCTACTGAATCAGATTTTGTAAGACCCGATAATCGTACGTACAAAACTCAAAGAATCTTTTCGAACGACAGGGATCTTCAGTATCCTCAAATCTGAAGTGACAACTCAGCCTGCGATATGACAAAAACTCACAAGAGCCCCGAAAATGATCGTGAAACTGCGATTCCAATTGGACACCCCATATGGGCATCAAGACTTCATAATTCACTAATCACCCGTTTTTTTTCACTTTGTTTTCAGTTTGAATCAAAACTGAAACCGTAAAATTCTAACGGAGCACATGCGGCATATGAGTACGTTTCCGGCGGATTTTGTTTGAATCTAGGTCACCGCCATGTGCATCTCAAACGAGGATGAGTTCACTCCAAGCTACGTTTTTGTGAAACCCAACAAGGCCCTGAACTTCAGCGGTGAAGGTGCCGAGCGAGTAACCCCCGTTGCAAGCTTGCAAAGTTTGCTTGGGCAACAGAACTTAGAGAAGTATGTTCTTCACTCTTTCCAAAAAGGTGCCATCGCAGTATCTAAGTGTGAGCCCAATGAGCGCTTCAGCATCCATTTGACCGAAACGTCTGTAACCGTTGTCATCGGTGCTCTGGACAACTTGCCATACCTGAGGAGGAAGTATCAGGCGCATGATCTCGCCACTGATTCTGAGATGGTTGCTAGTCTTTTTGCAATTAAAAGGTTCAGCTTCTTGCCTTCGTTAAGAGGAAAGTTTACGTTCCTTCATTATTGCGACGAGGAAGGTCAAGCCTTCGCAGCGACTGATGTCCGAGGAACATACAGCTTCCAGCAAGGACAGGAGAGCACTGGGGGGCTTCTCATCACGAATTTGCAGTTAAATGACGACTGCAAGCTGACTAATGTGCCTCCGGCTTCATTCATTTTTGGAAAGTACCGCGAACGCGATATTCACAAATATGCCAACACTGAAAATGAGCTATCCGCTTCGAGGCAGTTCGCATCATCAGCTGCCGAGCGCGCACTTACCGGTCTCATAAAGAAGTCTGTCATGCGCAAGTGTGTCAGTACCGGAAACCTCGTTGCATTGGCATCCTTAGGTGTGGCCGAACAGTCCGGGATGCGGAGAGGCAAGAGCTTTGGAAATCTGGCGTCTCTAGCATCTCTCGCAGATATGGACCAGGACGAAGCCGTGCCTTCAAAAATTGCCACTGCTTCTGGAAATACGGAGGGTGAACACAGCTTTCTTTCTAGTATTCAAAAACCTCAGGTAGATTCCTACAAACCTCCCTGCATGCGGCGTGAAAATAGCTCTGGGAGTCTTTGTTCCATGACTTCAGTCGACGAGGAATCTCCACCGCCATCAAGAATGCGGCGAGGAAGTAGCGCAACAAACCTCGCTATGATGAATACTGTTCAAAAGGCACCGACCGACTCTCCAGCACCAGGGTCGCAGCTCTTCGCAAGCTCGCCTGGCGCGCGGGGCTTGAAGAGCGCTATGAAGAAGAGTAGCAGCCTTGGAAATCTCGCAGCTATGGACAAATGTTCTAGAAACTCGTTGTCCAAGAAGGGAGTTGCAGACTCTGCTGTATCGTGGCGGAGCAAACCGGCTGACGGCATTCCAGTCTAAAATCAAGCAATGTTTATACAGTTGTAAATATTGACGCACATGTACATATCCAGCCAGCGAACTTCTGTTCTGGAACAGTAGTCACTCCACGGCATTTTCACAAGTAGCAGTATTATACCGTGCACGAAGAGTGCATGAACTGGCAAGTTCGCAGTGTAACACTACAATATTAAATACAGGATAGCAAGGAATGGGAGGTTTGTAGGATGACACGACGTGTACACCAGTTTCTAGAACGGGCTTTTGGTTTTGCACAAGTGCTCATGGTGCCAAACAATATTCCATTAATGTATACGATATTTTTTTTGCCTATTGGAAGACTTTTTGCTATTTGATATATGTTGAAACCCAATGTTCATGTTGTCAACGTGAGAGAACGGGTGGGTCTATGCAAAACCCGAGTTTGAGTTTGAGTTTGAGTTGTATAATTACTGCCGGCGACGGGAAAGAGCTCGAATGGTCGTTTTGGGGCGAAGCTCTGTAAATTGTGTCGCGATGGGCGTGCGATGTATGAATCTGTGCAGCTTTGCAGTCTTTATTTAATCCATAAATAGATTAATTATCTTTGCAATTAACCCTTCACGTTTTGTCTGTCCACGTTTCCAAACGCTCTCCGGCGAATTCTCTGGACCATCTGCGATAAGGACAAGCTGTTTTCATCCCACGCTCCTGATAGATTGAAATCGTTTATACAACTCACATTTGAACTCAATCCAAACTTCACTGAAGTCTGGAGGTCGCCATCCCCGGATCGGCGACCAGACTTTGATGCTCTTTCCTGAAGTCTTATGCTCTTTTACATCTATGAGTTTCCGCCGGAAGAATTCAGCGATTGACAACAAATGAAATTCTTACGATCAAACTGATACAAACTTAAACTCAAACTCAACTCTTGCATAGACCCACCCTAAGCAGGGATTTACATAAAGCGTCCATGCTCCGGGCAAGTTATTCTGATTAGGTCACATTGTTAGCGGGAGAGGACATGGATAGGTGAGCACATAAATATATTATCAAATTCTCAATCCAGCAGAGTTTTGTTGGTTTACTATGGGCTGTATGTATGATATGCACATCTGAGCACTTACGTATATTAAACACACTAACAAAGTGTTTGCGGGACATGCAATAGTCTAGATTCACAGGTTTACTATGCAGATTGCAAGCTGCAATTCGACACATTCCAAACCGGGCGGGCGCAATGCGAACCTATCACAAATACAAATCACAGCCGAAAATATGGGGTAGCTGGGAGCTCATCCGGCTTTGCACCGCGGGTCCATCATGGAAATATTCCAATCCGGTGCTCAAGCCCAGGCAAGCTAAAGGTTTCAAACCAGACAGGGGATTCCCAGCTGCGCATAGCACATATACATATATTAACATACGCACAGTATTCATTTTTCGAAAAACTGGTTTCGACTACAACCCGAGTTATTTCAAAGTAAGTACAACGGCGAATAGTATGACACTTTCCCCTGCAGTTTGGGTCCCCGGTTATACAGGGTTCATTTGACTGATATACCACAGTCATCACTTCTTTGCTTTGCTTGGTGTTTTCGATTTCTTTGGCGTCTTTTGTGAAACTTCTGCAACAGCATCGCAATAAACTCAAAATGTGAGGATTCTATTGCACTTCTACACACTCCAAGTTCTCGTATATTTGAGTGTGAATACATCTCTCCTATGGAGACTTCATTCACTATCCAAGTATGTGGCACCATAAGGATAGGACGGACACCAACCTTGCTTCACGATTTCCGAAACTTCTGACTTGCGTTTTTTCTTCTTTTCCTTCTGCTCTCCAGGTTCCATTTTCTTCGAGTCAAGCTGCAATACCCATAGCAAGGTCGGGACACAACACGAAGATTGCAGGCCAACCTCTCATACAGAAAAGAACATCTACAACCCCTTGCTAAGCAGTCGACCTTCCTATGGGTACCACGACTCCATCGCAATGTATTGTTGCAAGTACGCAAAGAACAGGGAACTTCACATCGTGTCAAACGCAAGCATAGACTGCTTCTCGAGTTCTAAACTAGCCGCTTGAGGCCTATGCCTGATCTTAGGATGTGTTAATATCCAGTGACGAAGGCAGGAATATAATAGATCCGCACTTGTTGGAAAGCACCGTTGTCATCCTTTGAGACTCCGTCAGCTGCGGCTTCAAGCCCCTGCAGCAAAGAGTTATCTGATCTGAACTGAATAGTTTCTGTTGCACAGCAAGATCATAGTGGAGTGGTGGGGCTAGAAAACACGGGATGAAAAGCAAGGCTTCACCCACTACATAAATTCACTGCTGACCTGCAGAAAGTGGTGTGCCGCATCCGATGCACTGACCGACTGGGGTTCGGAAGGTGTGACCTGTTCCCGGGAGCAGCGGCTCCAAAGTCTTAGTTCCAAAGATCCAGGTTTAGAACACAGCTCAAGGGACCCTTCAGTGCAGGCTCACGCCCAGTGCATGGTGTGCCATAAACCGTCGTGTCATAAGCGAGAGCTGTAGTCTACCCAAAGCGACGGGTATACTGAGCCGAACAAGCTCCAATAGGAAAGGTGTCCACTCAAAAACAAATTCGAGGACCGGTAAAAACAGAATACGATCGATAGTCCAAGAGAAGTTTCGAGCAGAAAGCCGAGTTGATTCGACGCGTTGAGAACAGATGGATTTCGACAGATAACGCAGTTCAAGAACCTGATTCGGTTGCTTCACGCAGTCAGTCATGTGCTTCAGTTGGCGCTTTTGGTCTGTTAAGAGCACCCTTTGCACCATCAGTTGTCCCGGCGAAAGTTTAGTTTGTTTCATTCCGGTTCGCGCCAACTGACTGCAAATTTAACACAGTTGAAATTGTCACCATGGTGTTTGAAGAGAGGCAAGCCTACAATGTGGCAAAGTTATTTCTCACCTTGGGATAGTTCAGGAATGGCGTGCGTGATGAAACGGTTTGTTGCACGGATGTCCAAGTTGGCAGCAGGAGGAGGCAGTGCTGCAATCAAGTACTTACTTCACACGTCAGGATACCGGCTAAATACCCGTCTTTGCGATTAAAACTATTGCCGACGTGGTTCACTTCCACGTGACTCACAACGTGCAACAGGTAAAGTTTTCTCGAGATAGCTCAACCCCTCAACACACAGTACACACAGTTGAGCGTGCCTCTGAAGCTTGATATCAGGCTGAAGTACTAGGTCTAAATGGATCAACCGGAACATATATTTGTATACACAGAAGCATCGCGTGGCCTCACCGCTGCCGGCAGCTTTCTTCACCTTGTCCAAGTAAAGTTTTACTCTATCCTGCAAACGGAGACGCCAAGGTGTGTCATAGACGTCAAGGTGTGTCATAGGCGGCAGGCTTCTAGGTGATCTAAGATACGCTAAGGTATTCCACTGCGACGTTCAAGGCTTGACACGTTGACGTCAGTGCGACGTTTAAGGCTTTGCGGCGCGTTATTGATCCCCCGAAACGCACCATCTCGCGGGTGACCGGATGAGCTTCTGGTGACAAACCCTGTGTCCTGAGATACACTGCATTCCAAACGGAAAGTTTCCACTCAGTAAAATGCCACTTCCGATCAACTTTCGAAGACCATCAATCGTGACACCTCTACCAAAAAACCATGAATTTTGGAAAGAGCCGAAGTCGGCTATCTTACACTCCCCTCATTTCTCTTGTGGAATAAAACGTCTTGCGGTTCGAGTAAAATTCGTCGAACGGTTAGTCCGCAATTGAAATATGAATCGAGAAAGGCACAGACCTAGCGCATATATACACGCCTATGCCATTTTCTCTGACGCGTAAGGTTTATGGAAGCTGGTCCAGACAGCCAACAAATAATCAAGTGATCTTAACAAAAGAGGTACTGAACAGTACAGGGAAACGTACTGGTGAAAAGGGCATTGGCCGCGAACGCCAAAGTTACATGCAGTTCGGCACGCTCCAAAGGCAGCAACTGGAAACGGCAATCGTCACCAGGTTTAGAAAGGAGTCCTGAAGAATGAGCAATAAATGCAACATACTGATCACCTGTGTTTTCACTTGCCGTGCAGGAATTGCAAATATGGGCTCGAGTTTTTTCTCGAGCTCATTAAAGGACTCTTCAAATTTAGAGAGGGAAAGTGCAACCTCCGATGGAATTTCGCCGGTGGCCATGTGGCTAGCCTACAAAAATATTTTGATGGAGGATATTCGCACTAGCTTGTCTCTCACGGAAAGATCTACTGTTTGGAAGTTCCTCAATCGTCCATGGAAGCCTCAAGTTCAGAAGATCCCGAACCCAAATCGAAATGAATGGAATGAAGGCAACACGCGAACACAATTTTTTTGCTAGAGGTTGTTCATGCGGCCAATTATACGCGCGGCGCAAAAAATTTTGCATGTCCAAACCCTGAACCCCAGGGATGCCCAACTAAAGTTGAGCCGTCCAATATTTTTCAGATCGTGAACATCGAAAGGTCCGAAGACATTTCTGGGGAGCGAGGTATTTCGATCTCTAGGATGTCGGCTTTTTAATATGGACTGTCGGATTCGGGAAATCACCCCTGTTAAAAATGAACGGACCAGTTTAACTTGTGCAGCTCTAGTGTCTCTCCCGTCCGCGTCCGCTCGCGAGAACAGAAGAGACGTGTCTGTGTGTCACACGACAGAACAGTCACAGGCAGTTTGAGTTTTGTATTTCAACGTCTACACACTGTGCACTGTCATATTCCGCTTGTATGACGTATCACTAAATAAAATCAGATATAGAAAATCCTGAATTCGCCCACGAACTGCTAAATTAGTAAATTTAGGGGACTATAATCATTTAATTGTGCTTATATAAGCGTGTTTATGCTTATATAAGCGTCGGTATAATATAAGCGTTGACGCTTATATCGACGCTTATATAAGCGTCGATATTACCATTATATCACCTCGACCCACGGTTATATAAGCGCTGACGCTTATATCTCAAAAATCGATATGAAGGCGCGTTGCGTTGGACCCTCCCGTCTCCTCTTCTGTATCAATACGGAAAAGTTTTTTAAGACTGAGTCAGGGCTCCGCCCCCCACACCCCCCCGTAAGTACACTTTTTTTTGGACTGCGCCCAAATACTTTCGTTTTTTTTGTTCATACATATCCTACATATGCACCTACTTTCGGTAGTCGTCTCGTATCACGGCGCGTCATGAATTTCTATCACATATGTTAGAGAGTCGTATATCGCGGAATGCGGTGATTCGATATCACATATTTTCGGGAGGCGTCTTGCACGGCGTGCCATTCATAGCACATATTTTCGAGAGTCATATGTTGCGGTATGCGGTGAATTGTTATCACATATTTTCGGGCGTCGTCCAGCACGGCGTGCCACGATTTCCTAACGCATTTTTTCGAGAGCCGTATACTGCGGGATGCGGTGAATTGTTATCACATATTATCGGTAGTCGTCTAGCACGGCGTGGTACGAATCCCTAGCACATATTTTCAAGAGTCGTACATCGCGTACAGTGCACTCGCGTTAATAAGAATCAGGCTTTTAAGAATCCAACGGCTGGGGTTCTCGAGAAATAAGAACGCCGTTTTTGGCTGGAATTATTCCTTTTCAATTAAGAATATATGCAGCCCATTTTAGAATATGGCCAGCGCCTTACGATGTAAAAATAAGAAATTCCGCTATGGGCTGCACCTGGTCGATCCAAGAATGTCAAGGGGCTACATCTACAATCTGCTCATATACGGATATATCGATATATGTATACCTATTTGTAAATATGTATGTACACTTGAGCAAATAGAGAGTACATTTGAGGAGCCGCACACATATCGATATTCACAATGAGGAGCCGCGCGCACACTCAACAAACTTAATATATCCAGCTAGATATCTTGCAACACTTGAGATTGCTAAGTACGCTATCTACTTAGATTTGCGCAACCGCTTTGCCACCAACTCTGCAGGTAGCTCTGAAGCAGGCTCCCAACTGTTCGCACTAGCCGGATGCCCCTTCCACTTCACCCAGAAGTACCTGACATTCTTCACTGTTTTCATAGGTCCCAACTTCTCAACTATGAAAATATCTCCCTCATCTTCTCCACTGCTCGCATAGTCCGAGAGGGCTTCCTCAATCTCTTCACAATCAAGCATGTCTGCTTGGACCACCTCCTGCGCCTCTTCTGCCTCTTCCACGCTGATCAGTGAGTGTGCGTTACCTTCAGGGATGTGGAACCCACCCTCCTCCTCCGTCTCCTCCTCTGGCATCTCTGCGAAGTCCGCAGGGACAATCTCCAAAGCGGCAGGTCCCTTGCGTTTCTTCGTTGGTGGCACCTCGATGTTCGCATCCACGGGCGACCATGAATACTTTTCCACCCCAGCCAGGCGCACCAGGTGATCGACGGAACCGTCAGCAGCAAGGCCCATGCCAGTACGATAATACAACGTGCAGAAGGCAAGCCTATTATGGATTCGTCTAGTAATTCTTTTAAAGTCTTCAACTGGTCTGCTACGAACAAGGCCATTGCCCCGATTACTTCGAATACAAGCTTTAAGGGTCATTATAAACACTACAGTATAGCGGGAACGAACCTGTGTGAAAACGAGCTGAAAGTTCGCGAATTGATACTGTGACGTGCGGGATTGTGGAACTCCGCGAAAAACAAAAAAGCGATAAGTCGGGAAATTTAAGAATCCGCCGATATAATTAAGAATATGGCAGCGAGGACATCCTCGATATATAAGAATCCCGCGGCGCTTGCGAGATCGTTCGATAAGAATGTAGTGAGTCCGCTGGACGCTGATTCTATCGCAAAACCATCGATTAAGAATGAGGTCGACAGCCGCTGGATCGAAACTGGTTGATTCTTATTAACGCGAGTGCACTGTAATGCATAACAACACTTTGCACACGAAAATGGGGCAAGGTCATCTCAATCACGAAAAGCATACATTATTACGAGTGGAAATTACGAGGGTTCTTGAGAAATTGTTCAAAGCTCGATGCCACCGGTTGCACCGATGCGGAGATTTCACCCCTACCACCTTGGCTACCCTTCGTCGCGCGAGCACCACTTTTCCCTTTCCCACGGCCGCCACGCCCTTGTCGTTCTTGAGTGACCGTATCGCCCGCGGCACGAGCACCACTTTTCCCTTTCCCACGGCCGCCACGCCCTTGTCGTTCTTGAGTGACCGTATCGCCCGCGGCACCGGCTCCATTGCCTCTACTGTTGGGTTGTGCCTTTTTAGCGGATTTGCGACGGGGCATCCGTTTCACGGCCGGCGGTTGTTTCCATTCACGAGTCCGCCGATCAAATGCATCTAACCATCTTTGGAGCTCCGGATCCGGCTTAAGATTCAGCAAATGAGATAGCTTTGGCATTTGCCCATCGGGCCCGGGTAATATACGAATGCAGCTGGACTTCTTCACACGCGTCATCCCGACATAAAATGCTTGAAAGCATAGGTTGAAGACATTCTTCGGCGTTTGGCTTAGATCTAATATAATTTTGTCCACGGTTTGGCCTTGGAATTTGTGAAAGGTCAAGGCGAACGCAAGATCAAGCCCATGAGTTCGATAATATATCTTACTTTTGCGGGAGGCGCGATTCACGGGGAGTTCCTCGAGACGTTTGCAGATCTTAACTGGAAGTACGATACTGCGCGGACGAGTGACATTCTCACGGATATTTCCCTGGCTCGCCGAGTCTCGAAGCTCGGGAGCTAATGTCGCTCGATCGGACCAGTTTGTGGAATCCAGATGCTCAATGAGAACATTGACCGCGTAAGGCGGCTCGATCCACACCTCCTCGCCAGGATTCGCATTGTTGATTTTCGCCGCATCGGTGGACCTGCTGTCATCTCGGAGAATCAGGCTGTGGAATTTGGCGGGCGTGCCGTTCGCTAAACCACGCGAAGGATTTAAGTCGTTGTTTAGAATAATTCCAGGCGCACCGGCCACGAAAGTGCCTGTCAATTCGGGAAATTCCGACCGGATCACGTCTTCATGTCGGGAGTCCAAAAGTGTGGTTGCAATAGGTCGCTTCCAACGAATTATCGGTTGTCCACTGAGCCGCGCAAAATGCCGTGCACGCACATCATTGATAGCTTGTCGTTGCCGATTGCCAGTCACTGCCACCGTCGCGAAGAGCCAATCGCGGTCCATTTGTACATCCGATGCCGTGAGCACCTTCAGCCGGTCCAAATCGGACTGCGTAATGGGTCGTTCCTGCGAACGGCATCGTTCAATGAAGCGGACGTGATCCGGGTCACTAGCTGCTCGAACCTGCGTACGAACATCAACACACCAATAATGTTCGCGGTCGCATGCAAAAACCGCGGAAGGATTCGGTATTGAAAAAAAATAAGATTTCCAAGAGGTATTAAAGTGATCGGAAATACCTGTTCGGTTAATGGATAGCGCCGGATAGCTTGGAATAGACGACCAGCTTTCTCAGCCACATCAAATGATCGTTGGCCGGAAAAGACGTTTAAAGCTTGTTTGTACAACGATTTTCCCACGGGGGCTAGTTGTCCAAAATCGCCCACAGCCACCACCGCTAGTCCCCCCCATTCAGTTTTGGCTTGGTCGCCGACTCGTCGGATTTCGGCACAACGATCTTGAAGATGTCCATACAAGCATGCCTCAACCATGGAGATTTCGTCGATAAGTAATATGTAGGCGGTACCGGGGCCAAGGCGCACAGCGTACTCCGCCTTCGTGCCCGGATTCATGGCCTTCAAAGGCACCGCCCTGCAAGCTTCCGTGGGCTTCATATCACCCAAGTTATGAATGGTCCGCGCACCCGGGATGAGAGCCGCCGCAACCCCGGACGGAGCGCAGCAAACCACGGTG
>LGRX02025268.1:0-67401 GCA_001247695.2 Cymbomonas tetramitiformis | reverse complement strand
ATATATATATACGCAGGTTGCACTCCAAGAACATTCGGGCACTCGCAGAGACATACGGAGACTAAGACAAGATAATAAAATACTGCGAGTGTTTTACGTTATCGGAGGGAACTGCAAAATGCTGACTGCCGACGTGGCACCTCAGGGCGAGGGGTGACAGAAGAGGCTGCTCTACCCGACCTTATGGAGGGGGGTCTCCCCGTGACACCACCTCATCTTGAAGGTATGAGGTGCCACAGCAGGATCGTAAGTCAGAAGTAGAGCAAACCCGAACTGCACACATCACAAGAGTCAAGGGGTCTTTTTCAACCCAGCTAGTGCGCGGCATCCGCCTGCGCTAATCTTGTGTTGTGCTCGAGGGGCTTACTTACGCCCATGCATGTGCCGTGGGGATTACTACTCCCACGGGGTAGGCCGCTAAAATTACAAAGCGGGCTAAACTGTCGGCTAGTAGTGGCGGCGTTCTCGATGGTGCCAAGGTAAACGCTGTCAAGATGTGAGGCGGTCAACCAATCCCTGTACGTGGCCAACGTCAAAAGCGGCTTGGCACCACCGAACAAATCGGATCGGTGAAGGGAGGGCGAGACGGATGTGGGCGGAAAATGCGGTGAGCGTGCACAAGGAACGTGCAACACGTCACAAGGCCGTCGATTGAATGGTTGAGGTGGGCGGTGGTGGCGGTAATAACACCACCAGGCACCACCACATGTCGGCCACGGGAAGCGATGAGAGAAAGCGAGGAATGCGGAGGGCGGGCGAAGTCGCTGGAGTCAAAGTCCCTGCGGTCGATGCTGTTGAAAACGCCGGTGTCGATTTCGGTGCTTGGTACACAAGCACCACCAAGCACCACCAGATCGCAACCAGTGATAAATCGTCGTTGTCGAAGTAAATCCAGCGCAGACTGAACCGCGGCCATGCGCGCCAGCTGGCGAGACGAAGACATGGCAGCTCAGCTGCAGAGCTGCGATACCACTAAGGGATTGGGTTTTGGATGAAAAGCCAATTTTTCGAAAATTGACCAAATCAAGCGATGTAGTGGCTACTACCCAAATTCAAAGTCCTACCATAAGGACCTACGTGCAAATGTGTTTTCCTCGCATAAGCATCACTTAATTGGTTCAACGTCCGATCACCCATCCTATTTATGAGTCAAATGAATATTTCAAGTTGTGGTTGCATGCATAGGGTGACCTTTGGAGTGCTTAAATTGCGCACGCTTTGGTGGTGGTTTTTGTTTCAAATTCAGCAAAAAAAGCTAGGTCCTACCATAAGGACCTACATTTAAGCCCGGCTATCCGCTTCACGATAGGTCCTACGAAAATTTCGAGACCCATGTCGTCAAGTTCTCGAGCTGCTCTTTCCGTAGTGTCTTGTCAAAAATTCCATCCGAGTTCATCGTGGCCCTCAAAATAGTGGTTGAAGCAGCATTGGTTGTCAAAGCTGGAAAAGGCACTAAATCGCCCAAAATAATAATGCCCTTCGTCCGGATCAACGATGAATACACGCCAAAATATCGCACATTCTGCCTATGTAGATGGCTCGAAAATTCAATTATTGTGTCTATATGGCGACAATAGCGAGGTAATAGTGTGTAAGCGGCATGTGCGCATTCAATATAGCATCCCCGACTTCAGACCAAAGCCAAAATTGGCCCTTAAATTTTATGACATTTGACTAAAAATGGTGGGACAGGTTGATTGGGGTGCAGCTAAATGTCCGCTATGAGGTTATCGACTTGTGCTCTATTCTAAACATGATTGTATATAATGCTACGGTGCTACTGGATCATTGGACGCATGCTCAGCCTCCATAGTCTGTCGGCGAAAAATTATGAAAGATGTGCTATTATCTTAAGAGATTTTTGGCTTTAGAAAAGTTCTCGACGATTTTTTACGCTACCCGTGCCTAATACGGGTAGTGTAGCATCCCGCTTGGGTTACAACAAACTACTGCACACGATGCAATACCTCGGAATACCCGACGAACTCACACAGGTGGTGCGAGATGTCCTGGGTACACAAAGCCATGACACCATGTCAATGAACACCAGGGTAGGAGGGGAAACCTCCCACAAAACGGTGCAGGTGCAAAGAGGACTCCTCCAAGGAGACAGCATGAGCCCCCTCCTTTTCATAATATACCAGGAACCGTTGTTAAGGTGGCTAGAGGTGGGGGAGCATGGATACCAGCACAAATACGCAGCGGAACAGGAAAGACTGGGCCCCCTCAGGACAACAGCAGGGGCGTTCGTCGATGACCTGCTCATACTATGCCCCACGATTTTCCACATGCGAGCTCAGCTGCACAAACTGCAGGCATTCTCACAATGGAGTGAACTCAAAATTAACCTTACCAAGTCAGCCATAACCGGCATAAAAAACGGGGTTTCCATACCCGAGCAACTCCATAAAGACCTCAAAATGGTGGGGGTGGACGGTAAGCTAAGCCACTTCAAGATACTCAAACCAGACGACACATACAAATACCTGGGAGTACTACTGGCATTCACAGGCAGGTGGGACAAGGAGAAAGAAGCTGCTAGGGAAGAGATGAACCACAGAATACAAGCACTACTGCGCTCCCCACTAACGCCGGACCAAAAAGAATACTCCCTTCACTCTGCAATACTGGGGAAGTTCAGATATGGACTGCACCTAGGGCTCTACACAGCGGGCGAAATAGACGACTTCAACAAAATAATAGGTGGGGCCACAAAGAACATACAAGGCCTGCCCCGCAACGGAACGCCAAACATTTTCACCACGCAGGAAAAGGAAAGGTTCGGCTTGGGCATGGTGCCGCTCCAGGCAGTCTACGCCCAGTCGATTTGGAGCGGACTACTGGAGGCCATGCACAGTGAAGAGGACAGAGGAGCAGTACGGGGCCCGGCGTGGAGGCAAATAAACCTAAAGTCAAGACTCAGAATGTCCCACGTCAGCAGGTCCACCAGAGGACTGGTAGAATACCACTGCACCGCACGCATGAATTGCACAGATCTCGACAAACTCTGGGGGGGGCACCAGACAAAACACAACACACTAAGAAAACTCAATGCCCTACTCAGATACAACATTACGCCCCAGGGGACGGAGGGGATGCTCAGACAGCTCCAAACCCCAGCACCAAAGATAATGGAGCAGCTGAAAGGGGCGACCAGAAGAAAGTCTGACAAAGAGATGGAAGGAACAACAAGGAAAACGAAAGCAGGCAAAATAATTGATGGGGACCTACCGGCACCTCCAGACTGGCAGGCGATGTGCACAGACCAAACCGCCAGGCTCACGGTACCCAAGGACACGCCAACTGCGATAAATTTCACAACGTGCCTCAAACTATTCACACACTTCCCAGACCTAGCGTTCCTTACTACCCGGGATGGCCAACATGCGATTAGCCAGGTAAACGTCAGGGAACAATGCACAGATGCAGCCCTCAAAGCGGACCGCAGTGCCATAGCAAAAGGCCTGGCACACCTGTACCCATACCTATGCGAAGCCCAGCCTAGAGACATAGCGAAGCCGGGGGACTTTTATGATAGCAGCACAAACCGGCGGCTGAAGCAACAATACAGGAGCATACCCTGTGAGGGACCGTCGGACCCCCACACAATGCGAACCAACCTCCCGCGCCTCAACCCGGAACAGCTACGGGCTAAAATGACGGAATGGGAGGCGAGGCTGGTCCCCAGAGAAGAGATTCACAGGCAACTCTCCCTGCACCCGCTTACAAGGATTAACGAGACGGAGACTACCGGTCCAGTACAGGGGGAGGAGGGGGAGGCACCACAAGACCTCCACACGCGCCCGCAAACTAAATGGATAGACGAAATAGACCCCATGGCCGAAAAAATGGAGACAGGCTGCTTTGAGAAAGGCCAAACAATAGACAAGCCAAAGGAAATTGTAGCAGTGAGGACCCTACTCATTGACCCGACGGACCCCCACTCCCTAGTAACGCAATACAGAACCCAGTGGAGGCACTCGGAAGGAGATGACTCCTACTCATGGAGTACAAGGGAAACCATAACTGACTACCTAAAACTAGCTAAGCGGAGGGGCCAAAGCGCGACCACCTTCCCAAGCCTAAAAAGAAGGCTGCAAGCAAGAGGCACTCAGGTAACCCACCCCACAGGCCTCAGAGAAATATTGGCTGGAAGGCCGCACCTGGGGCAGGCCTGGCCCACGCTACATGCAGGAAACCTTTCCCTGGACCCGACAGAAACCAACCCAGAGCAAGACATTGCGGACAACAGAGAACACCACTGCCAATTACGGCTGGAGGGGGAGCTCGCCCACAGCTACCACAGAAACGGGAAATACATAGGCACCCTCACTAAAGAAAAGCTTCTCAGGCTACACGAGAGATACACCCAGGCAGTGGGTACCACACGCCACCAAACCCCGCACCAACGCGCACTGCGCATGGAAATGTGGGAGGACCATAAGATACAGGTCTCCACGTTTGAGGAAGAAATAGGGCACCTCCTCATTAGGTACTCAAGCAAAGAAGAAAAAGAGGAACGAAAAAAGAACCTACAGAACCACTGGACATTCCCTGCCCAGATGCAAAGGGCACTACAACAGGCGTTCGGAATTACCACCGAACTATTTGCCTCACCCCTCAATGTTCACCACAACACCACGAAATACTACGCCAAGTACGACAGAGACAAGGTGTTTGGGGCCAGGGGCTCAGCCTGGACGACAAACTGGATGAAATTGGGGGCCTACCAGTTCAACCCAGAATACACGCCACAGGACCTCAAAAAGGCGCTGGACTTTGCCATTGCGGCCACCACCACGCAAGACCCTGTGTTCGGGGTCGGAGTATACCCGACATATGAGAAGACCCCATACAGGAAACTATACAACGCACACGCAGGGCACTTAGTCCATGAACTGTTTGAAATACCACAAGGTAAATTCACATTCCTGCCCCCTGACCACTGGATGGGTGCTACTCACCAGCAAGCGAAACAGTGCAACTGGAACCTCAGGGTACTGATTGTTGCCAACAAAGCAGGGTGGCAGGCCCACTGCATGGACCCAGATGCCGCTGCGGACTGCATAAGGAACGCGCTCACAACTTGCCCGCAGAGTAAGGTCCGCACAACCACGGCCGTCGGACAGCCAAGGAGGGAGGCGAACCTGCACGACAGGAACGAACCAAACCTAGAAGGACGCACCCTCAGTGTGGACTGTGTGGTCGACACAAGACCATGGCAGCGATACGAACTCCCGGAGGTCAAGACAAAGGACATGACAAATGCAATGGGAAAAATGTGCAACACAGGACCACACTTACGAAATGACCTCTGCCCCCAGTGCTACAACGTACAGGCGGAAGTCGAAACCTGGTGGGAGAGCAGCCACCTCCATGTGGAAGAAGGACCGGCCAAATGGGAACTCCTCCCCGGAAGCAGGGGAGGGAAATGGAACATACACCCCCCCACCATACAACAGGTGGTGGAAGCGAACACTTCACACACCAGGCTTACAAGACAGGCTGACGCCCAAACGATATGGGACAAGGTAGCGAGGTCAAAAGTTGTCAGATACCCCACTGACTTCTGGCCCGAACACGAACCAGGGGTCCAAGGGAGAAGATGGGAACTGGCAAGAGACCAAACAGAGGACCCCAGGGACCTAGTCCCCAGTGACACGCCAGCCCAACTGACATACCCCTCCCCTCAAAGAGCACACGAGGCAACCTCGTACCTATACACTGACGGAAGCAAAAGGGAGATTGAAACAAAAGAAGGAGGCAAAGAATGGGCCTCGGGGGCCGCGGTATGGGACCCCAGGTCAGGAGAAGGGGAGGCCCACATGATTCGGTGGGAAGGTGAGGACCAAGAGGTGAACAGAGCCGAACTTCTTGCCATACAAAAAGCAGTGACGCTCCCGCCGCCACCAAGTGGCAAAGGACTCACCATCTGCACGGATAGTGCCAACTCCATTAGACAACTGGAAAGCATGAGAACGAAACCCCACAGCATGGAACACCACAAACAAAGGGACCTCCTGTATGCCATTCTGGTCAATATTGAGACACTGGTAGCAGCGGGGCACACCGTCTCACTACTGAAAGTCAAAGCACACACGGGAATTGCGGGAAACGAAAAAGCCGACGAGGCGGCCAAGCAAGCCTGCACCACAGGGACCTTCACGGAAGCATGGGATAATGACGAAACAATAAAAGTCAAGCCCATGGTACCAGACGGGGACTCGGACAGCAGGGAGCTGAAAGGAAAACTGGCGGTACAAAAGTATGTAACTACACTACTCCGCGAACAGCAAGCCCAGGGGAACAACAGACTCTCAGCAAAAATGACCGAGCTCCAGGGGGAACCCGCAACCTGGACCCACCAACTGAAAACAGAGCACATTTTCAGGTGGGAGGCGCACCATGACCAGGCACAACAGACTGAGGAGGAACAAACGATAATGCGAGACCCGATGCCCAACCAACAGCAACGAGCCGACCAGACCCGGGATGAGGAAAACAGGCAAATAAGGGCCATGATGGAACAGCAAGAGGAAGAAGAAATGCTCCTTATGCAGGAAATGCAGGAGCAACAAGAACACTGGGAAACAGAGGGCAGAACGGACCACACCCGGGGAAGCGACCCCAAACCTGCAGAGGCACCACCCCAACCCTCTGAAGAGGAAGAGATATTTGAAGGGCTCAACGAGCTCGCAGAGAAACTGGAGACGCCCCAAGGGGAACAGAACGATGAAGGAAATCTTCGGAATGCTCAATGAACTCATTGAACAACAGGAAGCGCCTCGAGGGGAGCTGGCAAATGAAAGACAAGCTCACCATGACAGGGTCGCGGAGGAGTCCAGAGTCCATGCGATGATGGAGGACCCGATGCCCAGAACAAGATGGAACCAACGAAAGCACGACATGACACACAGTAGAATAAAAAACAGGAATGCCCCCCTGGTCAAAGAGGGCAAGGCCACCGAAAACTGGCTGAACAAAACGATGGGGCACCTCAAGGGAGACAAACCACTGCACAACATAGCGAACGGCTTCTGGAAACGAGCCACCTATGCGGCACGGAAAACAATACTCAAATGCAGACTGAGAATACTGCCAGCACAAGACTACGAGGCGGCGAAAAACTCAGCCGGAGGGAGTGGAAAGTGCACCCTGGAAGGATGTGGACACAAAGGGGTGGACTACGCGAAAGGCTTCCTCATGAGAGTAGGGCACGCCCTAGGTGGATGCAACAACCCACAAATGCGAGGAATGTTCTCGGACAGGGCAGACGCCCACGCGGACGAACTGAAACACATACTTGACCACCATAGAAAAGGGGGGTGCAAAGTCCTCGCCTACACCGGAAAAAAAGAGGGACCCAGGGGTTAAGCCCAGAGTACTCCCAAATTACATACTCACCAGAGGGCAATGCCGACACGACGGAAAGGACAACCCAGGCAGGAACGATGGACCCGACACCATACCGAGCTTTGTGGACATAGTCATGATAGAGGGCCTGGAAGACCTAGAGGACGGGTGGGAATGCACACAACAGGAAGCACCAGCGAGAGTCAAAAACCTACACCTCATTGAGGTGGCCCACACTGACGACGAAAAATGGGGACCCAAGCTCTTAGAAAAATACATGAAATATGGACCACTGCTACAGCTACTACGTAGACACGGATTCCGTGCCATACTCCATGTCTTCGCAGTAGGCAGGACGGGAACGGTGTACAAACACAACCAAGACATACTCGAGCAACTTGGACTCAACAGAAAAGAGGCCACACATGCACTACAAAGGATACACGACCTGACAGTAAACTACGCACACAGCACCTACCAGCTATACAGAAGACTCAGACAAGAAAAGCAAGAGGATGAAAGAGATGAGAACCACCCAGTGTAAATTGTCCCATTAAGGCCGCCACTTGTGGCGGTCCGGCCCAGAGTAGGGCCGGGGAAATTAATTTACTCATACGCCCAACGGGCGTGGATTTTTCTTTTTCTTTCTTTTTTTCTTTTTCTTTTTCTTTTTTCTTTTTCTTTTTCTTTTTCTTTTTTCTTTTTCTTTTTCTTTTCTTTTCTTTTCCCGCTTGGGTTAAAACTCGGCAAGTGGGAAAGAGGGGACTGAGTTCAAGTCCTAAATATGCCATCAACCGGAGGGTACCCATTCACGATACCAATAGGGCACCTCAAAAAATTATTGAAAAAGTGGTCCTTATGGTAGGACCTAGAGCGTTCTAGGTCCTACCGTAAGGACCATCGGGCAGTAGCCAGTAGATGTCAATCCCGGGTAGAATTTGACGGGGAAAACGGCGGTGAGGTCAAAAACGTCGTGTGGGAAGCCAATTTCCCGGCAGCAGAGGTGCTGCTGGCCAGAGTGTTGAAGGCGTAGACGTCGGTATAAGAGGTCGGGGAAAAAACGGCCGTTGCTAGAACATGAAGCCAGAAGGTGCGCAACAAAAAAAGGAAACGGCTGAAGATGTCGGAAAACGCAAAAGATGTCGGGATGTCGGAGCTGCCGCTGCTGCGCGTATGCGATACGGCTGATGTCGGAATGTCAGCGTCGCTGAAAGTTGATAGTTGTGCTAAAAGCGAGCGTCGGAATGTCGGAAGCAACCGTCGGAAAATAACGCCGGAAGCAGATGCCGGAAGAAAATGTCGGAACTAGATGTCGGAAGATGTCGGTTGGCCAGCGCTGAAAGCGCGTTACGGCTGATGTCGGTACTAGTAAAAAGACGTCGGATAGAATCACAGGGCGTGAAGCGATCTTGACAACGAATCAACGAGGTAAAAATAAGCGTGTAAGGGCACCATAACCTGATGGAGAACCTGAATATATATATATATATATACGCAGGTTGCACTCCAAGAACAGTCGGGCACTCGCAGAGACATACGGAGACTAAGATACGATGATAAAATACTGTGAGTGTTTTATTATCGGAGGGAACTGCAAAATACCGACTGCCGACGTGGCACCTCAGGGCGAGGGGTGACAGAAGAGGCTGCTCTACCCGACCTTATGGAGGGGGGGTGTGAGTCAGTCTCCCCGTGAGGCATCGCGCGCGTCAGGGTTTCTGGCTCACGCCTTATGGGTACATCCCGACTCACCCGCCTCCTCTACCTCTCGACGGTGCACCGCCTTCGCCCGACTATTCACCATGGCCGACTATGGACGACGAGGAGGGTGAGGAGCCATCTTCAATCGACATGCCGACATCGCCTATTCCGTCAATTTGCTCTACGAATGATTCACCGCCAGCTCCAGAGACCGACATGCTCTTCACGTTGACCTTGCTCCGTGCTAGCCGAGCAGTTTCGAGAACTTCTAGCTAGTGGCTGACCAGTTAGCTACACCGTGCCTGCCTGAGAATTTGCTTGTTTGATACTTCCCTAGATGTACAGAGGAGCTCCTGGATTGAGCTGTGTTTAGGGTTTTAGGCACTAACTAAATTTGTATAGCAGACTCTTGTTGCCAACTGTGAGATGGGACCGCCCTGACCAAGAGTACAGGCCCCCACTAGCTAGTGCTAAGGTTTCTTCCTGAAGTTAAGTAGGGAGTTTGTTCAGTGTTTCACACACCTGGCTCCGGTCACCACCCTAGGTGGTGTACAGGATATGGCACTATGACCCCAAATTGTCACATGTCACATCCTATAGTAGGTTGGGTGACCGTCACCCGTAGGTGCGAAACAACTTAGGTATTTATGCGTTTATATTTCTTTATGTCAACACTTTTTTACCGTTCTGATCCCGAAACCCCTATACTAGGGTTTCTCTGACTTATATAGATATATATCAGTACAACTATATATCTAGCACAAGTCGAAGTCGGTGTGCCAAGGCGAGCAGAAATCAACAAAATCCTGTCAACGGTAAACCGATCATAAAACGTCCAAACCCAGGTAGCCCGCGTGTGTGCTCAATCAACCTGTTCACCTAGGCCATACCGCCCAACCACGGGCGCTTTCGCAGCGTACCGCTCACTCCATCCCAAGAGTCGGCGTTTAGCCAATCATACTAGAAGTCGCAGTGTCAATAAGGCGTGCGTGAGAGGTGAGACCAAGCCTGCTAGATATATCCGATAGATATAACTATGTGCTGAACCCTAAATATAGGGTCGTCTCGGATATATGATGTGAAAGCTGATAATATAATATATAAGCTTGCACTGTGAAATGTCAAGGCAGTGAGGCGGGTTTCTCGGTTCGGCTAAAGTCAGATTAAACTGGGAGATACACAGTTTTAAGCTAGCGGACGGACCGTGACACTGACACACGAGCGGAGATAGACAGCACGCACTGCAAGTGACATCCGAGCAGGCGAGGGGTGACACAGGGCACCACTGACCTCCCCCCTTATGGGGGGTGAGAGTCAGTGTTCCCATGACACCACCTCACCCCGAAGGTGGGAGGTGCACTGCAGGGCCAGCCGGTACTCCCGGGCAGGCGGCTAGAAGAAATGTAATGTTCCTAGCTACTAGTCAACTCGTGATGTGCCAATTCAGGGGTCTCAATCTAGGGTTTGGGTAGGTTCCAAGCGGTGGCGGCGTCATTCCCGATGGTGAAAGGTGTCGAGCGCCAAGTAGTCAATGTTCAACCAATGCCCGTGCGATGCCAAAGCCAAAAACGGCCGGGCACCACCAGAGCAAGCGTGCCGTTGCAAGGGGGGCGAGTGCGAAAAATGCGGCGAGACAGCGCGCGATCCCCCAACCCCAAGGTAAGACCAACGTTAGGGCAAGGTGGGGGGGGTGCGGCGGCACCACCAGCCACCACCAGATGGCAACCAGGGGGCGCACAAGATGTAGGTGTAAACGGTGAAAAACGCGGAGAGTCGGAGTCGTCACAGTCAGAGCTCTCGCTGTCGATGTTGTCGCAAACGTTGGTGTCGATGTTGGTGCTTGGTGCACAAGCACCACCAAGCACCACCAGACTGTAACCAGCGGTAAAATGTTGCCTTCGAAGGAGTCCAAGCGCCGATCTCAGCGCGCCCATGCGCGCACGCTGCCGCAAAGAAGCCATGCAGCCGCGGCTGTAAAATCCGCAAGACAAGGAGTTTGGGTTCCAAGGGAAAACGTAACTTTTCGCAAATTCAACAATTTCCAACAATGGAAAAGTCAAATTGGGGTAGATTTCGACGAGGAACACGGTGGTAATGTCAAAACCGTCGTACGATAAGCCAATTTTCCGGCAGCAGAGGCGCTGCTGGCCAGAGTGTCGGTAATTGTCGGTCACGCACGCAAAAGTGCGCTAGATGCCGGTAGATGTCGGTACTAAAGATGTCGGGATGTCGGGGGTGACCGGTGCGAAGGCAAGGCGGTCAATGTCGGCAGTAAATTGTCGGAAGATGTCGGTACTAACAAGAAACGTCGGTACTAAGAAATGTCGGGACTAGTTGATCGGAAACGCACAAAAAAAGTGCGCTGTAGTGTCGGTAAATGTCGGTACTAAAAAATGTCGGTATAGGGCGACCTATGCGAAGGCAAGGAGGTCGAATGTCGGGTTGAAGTGTCGGTACAAGGTTGAAGTGTCGGTAGAAATGTCGGTAAAAATGTCGGTTTGAAGTGTCGGATAGAATCGCAGGGCGCGAAGCGGACGGAATACAAGAAAAACACCTCTGAACGTAGGTGGGTCCAGACCTGATGTGAAAGCTGATAATATAGTGATATATTAGCTTGCACTGTAAAATGTCAAGGCAGTGAGGCAGAGTTTCTCGGTTCGGCTAAGTCAGATTAAACTGGGAGATACACAGTTTTAAGCTAGCGGACGGACCGTGACACTGACACACGAGCGGAGATAGACAGCAGGCACTGCAAGTGACATCCGAGCAGGCGAGGGGTGACACAGGGCACCACTGACCTCCCCCCTTATGGGGGGTGAGAGTCAGTGTTCCCATGAATATATCAGAACGGTCGGAATTGATAAGTTCCCAAAGATGAAAATACTCCCGAGGTATAATGATAATAATAAAACATTTACGTCGATGAGTAAGGCAACGCCTTCGGAACGATCTACAAGAGTTTGTTCCCCTCATTCATGACTGACCGAGATATAACTCAGGTTTTAGGTTTCGACCTTCGGGTGACGGTCACCCATACTACTTTCGGATGAGGCATGTGACACAATTCAGGTCGCGGTGCCAAATCAAGCAAGGCCGCCCCCGCTTTTTATAGTGTAGAAGTACGTGACCCGCCCGCCCCCGTTGTACGCGTACAACCGGCGCGGAACATGTTTTTAGACACAATGTTAAGACGTCCTTTCTAGTAATATGGAATGCCCCAAATAAATGCGCAATAGCTTAAGTGTGGGTGTTCCATGAAAGGCATGGACGCCTCCAGTGTTAACGAAATATTTTTTTCCCGCCCGCCCGCCTGCGTTGTACAGCCAAAATGTCACGTACTTCTACACAATAAGAAGGGGTGCCCCAAAGGCGGGGTGGTGCTGGAGGGACAATTTGTTGCATCCAAAATAATTTTTGACATTTTGGTTTTGGGATAATGAGATCGACTGGGTCGTTTGTGAGAGAGGGCGGGAAATTTAATGTGGAGATGGCAGTGTGTTGTATAAAAAGACATGTCAACAGGGTCAGCAACAACCAATTGCAGATTACTCTTCAGCCTTCAGTCCTCACTGAACCGTCGCAGTAACATCTACATATGTAGATCTACGGTGCGGTGTCACGTTGACAATTCTTATTCTAGATTCTCATTCTGCGTTTTCTGCCAATCTGCATCTCAATCTGAATCTCGTTCCGGGATTCGGATTGCAGCATTGCACACGACATTTCGCGAACGTTCGCGCGCGTGCCTGGGAAAATGGAAAATCTGAGATTGCAGATTCAGAATTTTAGATTGTGCACGAAATATTGTGGCGCCGAGTTCCATCTCGCATCTGACATGATCTGACATGGCTTTGAAGCGTCGCTTCGATCAAATGTAGTCTATCCCCAATACCCCCAGCCGGCAGAAAGTGCCATTTTCTCGGGCGTTCATGATTCCACAGTGGCATGCAAACTGCGAACCGGTACTGTAATGTTCATATGAGCATTTGGAAGCACCACGAAGCACTGAATCTACTGAATCAGATTTTGTAAGACCCGATAATCGTACGTACAAAACTCAAAGAATCTTTTCGAACGACAGGGATCTTCAGTATCCTCAAATCTGAAGTGACAACTCAGCCTGCGATATGACAAAAACTCACAAGAGCCCCGAAAATGATCGTGAAACTGCGATTCCAATTGGACACCCCATATGGGCATCAAGACTTCATAATTCACTAATCACCCGTTTTTTTTCACTTTGTTTTCAGTTTGAATCAAAACTGAAACCGTAAAATTCTAACGGAGCACATGCGGCATATGAGTACGTTTCCGGCGGATTTTGTTTGAATCTAGGTCACCGCCATGTGCATCTCAAACGAGGATGAGTTCACTCCAAGCTACGTTTTTGTGAAACCCAACAAGGCCCTGAACTTCAGCGGTGAAGGTGCCGAGCGAGTAACCCCCGTTGCAAGCTTGCAAAGTTTGCTTGGGCAACAGAACTTAGAGAAGTATGTTCTTCACTCTTTCCAAAAAGGTGCCATCGCAGTATCTAAGTGTGAGCCCAATGAGCGCTTCAGCATCCATTTGACCGAAACGTCTGTAACCGTTGTCATCGGTGCTCTGGACAACTTGCCATACCTGAGGAGGAAGTATCAGGCGCATGATCTCGCCACTGATTCTGAGATGGTTGCTAGTCTTTTTGCAATTAAAAGGTTCAGCTTCTTGCCTTCGTTAAGAGGAAAGTTTACGTTCCTTCATTATTGCGACGAGGAAGGTCAAGCCTTCGCAGCGACTGATGTCCGAGGAACATACAGCTTCCAGCAAGGACAGGAGAGCACTGGGGGGCTTCTCATCACGAATTTGCAGTTAAATGACGACTGCAAGCTGACTAATGTGCCTCCGGCTTCATTCATTTTTGGAAAGTACCGCGAACGCGATATTCACAAATATGCCAACACTGAAAATGAGCTATCCGCTTCGAGGCAGTTCGCATCATCAGCTGCCGAGCGCGCACTTACCGGTCTCATAAAGAAGTCTGTCATGCGCAAGTGTGTCAGTACCGGAAACCTCGTTGCATTGGCATCCTTAGGTGTGGCCGAACAGTCCGGGATGCGGAGAGGCAAGAGCTTTGGAAATCTGGCGTCTCTAGCATCTCTCGCAGATATGGACCAGGACGAAGCCGTGCCTTCAAAAATTGCCACTGCTTCTGGAAATACGGAGGGTGAACACAGCTTTCTTTCTAGTATTCAAAAACCTCAGGTAGATTCCTACAAACCTCCCTGCATGCGGCGTGAAAATAGCTCTGGGAGTCTTTGTTCCATGACTTCAGTCGACGAGGAATCTCCACCGCCATCAAGAATGCGGCGAGGAAGTAGCGCAACAAACCTCGCTATGATGAATACTGTTCAAAAGGCACCGACCGACTCTCCAGCACCAGGGTCGCAGCTCTTCGCAAGCTCGCCTGGCGCGCGGGGCTTGAAGAGCGCTATGAAGAAGAGTAGCAGCCTTGGAAATCTCGCAGCTATGGACAAATGTTCTAGAAACTCGTTGTCCAAGAAGGGAGTTGCAGACTCTGCTGTATCGTGGCGGAGCAAACCGGCTGACGGCATTCCAGTCTAAAATCAAGCAATGTTTATACAGTTGTAAATATTGACGCACATGTACATATCCAGCCAGCGAACTTCTGTTCTGGAACAGTAGTCACTCCACGGCATTTTCACAAGTAGCAGTATTATACCGTGCACGAAGAGTGCATGAACTGGCAAGTTCGCAGTGTAACACTACAATATTAAATACAGGATAGCAAGGAATGGGAGGTTTGTAGGATGACACGACGTGTACACCAGTTTCTAGAACGGGCTTTTGGTTTTGCACAAGTGCTCATGGTGCCAAACAATATTCCATTAATGTATACGATATTTTTTTTGCCTATTGGAAGACTTTTTGCTATTTGATATATGTTGAAACCCAATGTTCATGTTGTCAACGTGAGAGAACGGGTGGGTCTATGCAAAACCCGAGTTTGAGTTTGAGTTTGAGTTGTATAATTACTGCCGGCGACGGGAAAGAGCTCGAATGGTCGTTTTGGGGCGAAGCTCTGTAAATTGTGTCGCGATGGGCGTGCGATGTATGAATCTGTGCAGCTTTGCAGTCTTTATTTAATCCATAAATAGATTAATTATCTTTGCAATTAACCCTTCACGTTTTGTCTGTCCACGTTTCCAAACGCTCTCCGGCGAATTCTCTGGACCATCTGCGATAAGGACAAGCTGTTTTCATCCCACGCTCCTGATAGATTGAAATCGTTTATACAACTCACATTTGAACTCAATCCAAACTTCACTGAAGTCTGGAGGTCGCCATCCCCGGATCGGCGACCAGACTTTGATGCTCTTTCCTGAAGTCTTATGCTCTTTTACATCTATGAGTTTCCGCCGGAAGAATTCAGCGATTGACAACAAATGAAATTCTTACGATCAAACTGATACAAACTTAAACTCAAACTCAACTCTTGCATAGACCCACCCTAAGCAGGGATTTACATAAAGCGTCCATGCTCCGGGCAAGTTATTCTGATTAGGTCACATTGTTAGCGGGAGAGGACATGGATAGGTGAGCACATAAATATATTATCAAATTCTCAATCCAGCAGAGTTTTGTTGGTTTACTATGGGCTGTATGTATGATATGCACATCTGAGCACTTACGTATATTAAACACACTAACAAAGTGTTTGCGGGACATGCAATAGTCTAGATTCACAGGTTTACTATGCAGATTGCAAGCTGCAATTCGACACATTCCAAACCGGGCGGGCGCAATGCGAACCTATCACAAATACAAATCACAGCCGAAAATATGGGGTAGCTGGGAGCTCATCCGGCTTTGCACCGCGGGTCCATCATGGAAATATTCCAATCCGGTGCTCAAGCCCAGGCAAGCTAAAGGTTTCAAACCAGACAGGGGATTCCCAGCTGCGCATAGCACATATACATATATTAACATACGCACAGTATTCATTTTTCGAAAAACTGGTTTCGACTACAACCCGAGTTATTTCAAAGTAAGTACAACGGCGAATAGTATGACACTTTCCCCTGCAGTTTGGGTCCCCGGTTATACAGGGTTCATTTGACTGATATACCACAGTCATCACTTCTTTGCTTTGCTTGGTGTTTTCGATTTCTTTGGCGTCTTTTGTGAAACTTCTGCAACAGCATCGCAATAAACTCAAAATGTGAGGATTCTATTGCACTTCTACACACTCCAAGTTCTCGTATATTTGAGTGTGAATACATCTCTCCTATGGAGACTTCATTCACTATCCAAGTATGTGGCACCATAAGGATAGGACGGACACCAACCTTGCTTCACGATTTCCGAAACTTCTGACTTGCGTTTTTTCTTCTTTTCCTTCTGCTCTCCAGGTTCCATTTTCTTCGAGTCAAGCTGCAATACCCATAGCAAGGTCGGGACACAACACGAAGATTGCAGGCCAACCTCTCATACAGAAAAGAACATCTACAACCCCTTGCTAAGCAGTCGACCTTCCTATGGGTACCACGACTCCATCGCAATGTATTGTTGCAAGTACGCAAAGAACAGGGAACTTCACATCGTGTCAAACGCAAGCATAGACTGCTTCTCGAGTTCTAAACTAGCCGCTTGAGGCCTATGCCTGATCTTAGGATGTGTTAATATCCAGTGACGAAGGCAGGAATATAATAGATCCGCACTTGTTGGAAAGCACCGTTGTCATCCTTTGAGACTCCGTCAGCTGCGGCTTCAAGCCCCTGCAGCAAAGAGTTATCTGATCTGAACTGAATAGTTTCTGTTGCACAGCAAGATCATAGTGGAGTGGTGGGGCTAGAAAACACGGGATGAAAAGCAAGGCTTCACCCACTACATAAATTCACTGCTGACCTGCAGAAAGTGGTGTGCCGCATCCGATGCACTGACCGACTGGGGTTCGGAAGGTGTGACCTGTTCCCGGGAGCAGCGGCTCCAAAGTCTTAGTTCCAAAGATCCAGGTTTAGAACACAGCTCAAGGGACCCTTCAGTGCAGGCTCACGCCCAGTGCATGGTGTGCCATAAACCGTCGTGTCATAAGCGAGAGCTGTAGTCTACCCAAAGCGACGGGTATACTGAGCCGAACAAGCTCCAATAGGAAAGGTGTCCACTCAAAAACAAATTCGAGGACCGGTAAAAACAGAATACGATCGATAGTCCAAGAGAAGTTTCGAGCAGAAAGCCGAGTTGATTCGACGCGTTGAGAACAGATGGATTTCGACAGATAACGCAGTTCAAGAACCTGATTCGGTTGCTTCACGCAGTCAGTCATGTGCTTCAGTTGGCGCTTTTGGTCTGTTAAGAGCACCCTTTGCACCATCAGTTGTCCCGGCGAAAGTTTAGTTTGTTTCATTCCGGTTCGCGCCAACTGACTGCAAATTTAACACAGTTGAAATTGTCACCATGGTGTTTGAAGAGAGGCAAGCCTACAATGTGGCAAAGTTATTTCTCACCTTGGGATAGTTCAGGAATGGCGTGCGTGATGAAACGGTTTGTTGCACGGATGTCCAAGTTGGCAGCAGGAGGAGGCAGTGCTGCAATCAAGTACTTACTTCACACGTCAGGATACCGGCTAAATACCCGTCTTTGCGATTAAAACTATTGCCGACGTGGTTCACTTCCACGTGACTCACAACGTGCAACAGGTAAAGTTTTCTCGAGATAGCTCAACCCCTCAACACACAGTACACACAGTTGAGCGTGCCTCTGAAGCTTGATATCAGGCTGAAGTACTAGGTCTAAATGGATCAACCGGAACATATATTTGTATACACAGAAGCATCGCGTGGCCTCACCGCTGCCGGCAGCTTTCTTCACCTTGTCCAAGTAAAGTTTTACTCTATCCTGCAAACGGAGACGCCAAGGTGTGTCATAGACGTCAAGGTGTGTCATAGGCGGCAGGCTTCTAGGTGATCTAAGATACGCTAAGGTATTCCACTGCGACGTTCAAGGCTTGACACGTTGACGTCAGTGCGACGTTTAAGGCTTTGCGGCGCGTTATTGATCCCCCGAAACGCACCATCTCGCGGGTGACCGGATGAGCTTCTGGTGACAAACCCTGTGTCCTGAGATACACTGCATTCCAAACGGAAAGTTTCCACTCAGTAAAATGCCACTTCCGATCAACTTTCGAAGACCATCAATCGTGACACCTCTACCAAAAAACCATGAATTTTGGAAAGAGCCGAAGTCGGCTATCTTACACTCCCCTCATTTCTCTTGTGGAATAAAACGTCTTGCGGTTCGAGTAAAATTCGTCGAACGGTTAGTCCGCAATTGAAATATGAATCGAGAAAGGCACAGACCTAGCGCATATATACACGCCTATGCCATTTTCTCTGACGCGTAAGGTTTATGGAAGCTGGTCCAGACAGCCAACAAATAATCAAGTGATCTTAACAAAAGAGGTACTGAACAGTACAGGGAAACGTACTGGTGAAAAGGGCATTGGCCGCGAACGCCAAAGTTACATGCAGTTCGGCACGCTCCAAAGGCAGCAACTGGAAACGGCAATCGTCACCAGGTTTAGAAAGGAGTCCTGAAGAATGAGCAATAAATGCAACATACTGATCACCTGTGTTTTCACTTGCCGTGCAGGAATTGCAAATATGGGCTCGAGTTTTTTCTCGAGCTCATTAAAGGACTCTTCAAATTTAGAGAGGGAAAGTGCAACCTCCGATGGAATTTCGCCGGTGGCCATGTGGCTAGCCTACAAAAATATTTTGATGGAGGATATTCGCACTAGCTTGTCTCTCACGGAAAGATCTACTGTTTGGAAGTTCCTCAATCGTCCATGGAAGCCTCAAGTTCAGAAGATCCCGAACCCAAATCGAAATGAATGGAATGAAGGCAACACGCGAACACAATTTTTTTGCTAGAGGTTGTTCATGCGGCCAATTATACGCGCGGCGCAAAAAATTTTGCATGTCCAAACCCTGAACCCCAGGGATGCCCAACTAAAGTTGAGCCGTCCAATATTTTTCAGATCGTGAACATCGAAAGGTCCGAAGACATTTCTGGGGAGCGAGGTATTTCGATCTCTAGGATGTCGGCTTTTTAATATGGACTGTCGGATTCGGGAAATCACCCCTGTTAAAAATGAACGGACCAGTTTAACTTGTGCAGCTCTAGTGTCTCTCCCGTCCGCGTCCGCTCGCGAGAACAGAAGAGACGTGTCTGTGTGTCACACGACAGAACAGTCACAGGCAGTTTGAGTTTTGTATTTCAACGTCTACACACTGTGCACTGTCATATTCCGCTTGTATGACGTATCACTAAATAAAATCAGATATAGAAAATCCTGAATTCGCCCACGAACTGCTAAATTAGTAAATTTAGGGGACTATAATCATTTAATTGTGCTTATATAAGCGTGTTTATGCTTATATAAGCGTCGGTATAATATAAGCGTTGACGCTTATATCGACGCTTATATAAGCGTCGATATTACCATTATATCACCTCGACCCACGGTTATATAAGCGCTGACGCTTATATCTCAAAAATCGATATGAAGGCGCGTTGCGTTGGACCCTCCCGTCTCCTCTTCTGTATCAATACGGAAAAGTTTTTTAAGACTGGAATGAGGGGCCCGCCCCACCCCCCGTAAGTACACTTTTTTTTGGACTGCGCCCAAATACTTTCGCTTTTTTTGTTCATACATATCCTACATATGCACCTACTTTCGGTAGTCGTCTCGTATCACGGCGCGTCATGAATTTCTATCACATATGTTAGAGAGTCGTATATCGCGGAATGCGGTGATTCGATATCACATATTTTCGGGAGGCGTCTTGCACGGCGTGCCATTCATAGCACATATTTTCGAGAGTCATATGTTGCGGTATGCGGTGAATTGTTATCACATATTTTCGGGCGTCGTCCAGCACGGCGTGCCACGATTTCCTAACGCATTTTTTCGAGAGCCGTATACTGCGGGATGCGGTGAATTGTTATCACATATTATCGGTAGTCGTCTAGCACGGCGTGGTACGAATCCCTAGCACATATTTTCAAGAGTCGTACATCGCGTACAGTGCACTCGCGTTAATAAGAATCAGGCTTTTAAGAATCCAACGGCTGGGGTTCTCGAGAAATAAGAACGCCGTTTTTGGCTGGAATTATTCCTTTTCAATTAAGAATATATGCAGCCCATTTTAGAATATGGCCAGCGCCTTACGATGTAAAAATAAGAAATTCCGCTATGGGCTGCACCTGGTCGATCCAAGAATGTCAAGGGGCTACATCTACAATCTGCTCATATACGGATATATCGATATATGTATACCTATTTGTAAATATGTATGTACACTTGAGCAAATAGAGAGTACATTTGAGGAGCCGCACACATATCGATATTCACAATGAGGAGCCGCGCGCACACTCAACAAACTTAATATATCCAGCTAGATATCTTGCAACACTTGAGATTGCTAAGTACGCTATCTACTTAGATTTGCGCAACCGCTTTGCCACCAACTCTGCAGGTAGCTCTGAAGCAGGCTCCCAACTGTTCGCACTAGCCGGATGCCCCTTCCACTTCACCCAGAAGTACCTGACATTCTTCACTGTTTTCATAGGTCCCAACTTCTCAAAGTCTATGAAAATATCTCCCTCATCTTCTCCACTGCTCACATAGTCCGAGAGGGCTTCCTCAATCTCTTCACAATCAAGCATGTCTGCTTGGACCACCTCCTGCGCCTCTTCTGCCTCTTCCACGCTGATCAGTGAGTGTGCGTTACCTTCAGGGATGTGGAACCCACCCTCCTCCTCCGTCTCCTCCTCTGGCATCTCTGCGAAGTCCACAGGGACAATCTCCAAAGCGGCAGGTCCCTTGCGTTTCTTCGTTGGTGGCACCTCGATGTTCGCATCCACGGGCGACCATGAATACTTTTCCACCCCAGCCAGGCGCACCAGGTGATCGACGGAACCGTCAGCAGCAAGGCCCATGCCAGTACGATAATACAACGTGCAGAAGGCAAGCCTATTATGGATTCGTCTAGTAATTCTTTTAAAGTCTTCAACTGGTCTGCTACGAACAAGGCCATTGCCCCGATTACTTCGAATACAAGCTTTAAGGGTCATTATAAACACTACAGTATAGCGGGAACGAACCTGTGTGAAAACGAGCTGAAAGTTCGCGAATTGATACTGTGACGTGCGGGATTGTGGAACTCCGCGAAAAACAAAAAAGCGATAAGTCGGGAAATTTAAGAATCCGCCGATATAATTAAGAATATGGCAGCGAGGACATCCTCGATATATAAGAATCCCGCGGCGCTTGCGAGATCGTTCGATAAGAATGTAGTGAGTCCGCTGGACGCTGATTCTATCGCAAAACCATCGATTAAGAATGAGGTCGACAGCCGCTGGATCGAAACTGGTTGATTCTTATTAACGCGAGTGCACTGTAATGCATAACAACACTTTGCACACGAAAATGGGGCAAGGTCATCTCAATCACGAAAAGCATACATTATTACGAGTGGAAATTACGAGGGTTCTTGAGAAATTGTTCAAAGCTCGATGCCACCGGTTGCACCGATGCGGAGATTTCACCCCTACCACCTTGGCTACCCTTCGTCGCGCGAGCACCACTTTTCCCTTTCCCACGGCCGCCACGCCCTTGTCGTTCTTGAGTGACCGTATCGCCCGCGGCACGAGCACCACTTTTCCCTTTCCCACGGCCGCCACGCCCTTGTCGTTCTTGAGTGACCGTATCGCCCGCGGCACCGGCTCCATTGCCTCTACTGTTGGGCTGTGCCTTTTTAGCGGATTTGCGACGGGGCATCCGTTTCACGGCCGGCGGTTGTTTCCATTCACGAGTCCGCCGATCAAATGCATCTAACCATCTTTGGAGCTCCGGATCCGGCTTAAGATTCAGCAAATGAGATAGCTTTGGCATTTGACCATCGGGCCCGGGTAATATACGAATGCAGCTGGACTTCTTCACACGCGTCATCCCGACATAAAATGCTTGAAAGCATAGGTTGAAGACATTCTTCGGCGTTTGGCTTAGATCTAATATAATTTTGTCCACGGTTTGGCCTTGGATTTTGTGAAAGGTCAAGGCGAACGCAAGATCAAGCCCATGAGTTCGATAATATATCTTACTTTTGCGGGAGGCGCGATTCACGGGGAGTTCCTCGAGACGTTTGCAGATCTTAACTGGAAGTACGATACTGCGCGGACGAGTGACATTCTCACGCATATTTCCCTGGCTCGCCGAGTCTCGAAGCTCGGGAGCTAATGTCACTCGATCGGACCAGTTTGTGGAATCCAGATGCTCAATGAGAACATTGACCGCGTAAGGCGGCTCGATCCACACCTCCTCGCCAGGATTCGCATTGTTGATTTTCGCCGCATCGGTGGACCTGCTTTCATCTCGGAGAATCAGGCTGTGGAATTTGGCTGGCGTGCCGTTCGCTAAACCACGCGAAGGATTTAAGTCGTTGTTTAGAATAATTCCAGGCGCACCGGCCACGAAAGTGCCTGTCAATTCGGGAAATTCCGACCGGATCACGTCTTCATGTCGGGAGTCCAAAAGTGTGGTTGCAATAGGTCGCTTCCAACGAATTATCGGTTGTCCACTGAGCCGCGCAAAATGCCGTGCACGCACATCATTGATAGCTTGTCGTTGCCGATTGCCAGTCACTGCCACCGTCGCGAAGAGCCAATCGCGGTCCATTTGTACATCCGATGCCGTGAGCACCTTCAACCGGTCCAAATCGGACTGCGTAATGGGTCGTTCCTCCGAACGGCATCGTTCAATGAAGCGGACGTGATCCGGGTCACTAGCTGCTCGAACCTGCGTACGAACATCAACACACCAATAATGTTCGCGGTCGCATGCAAAAACCGCGGAAGGATTCGGTATTGAAAGAAAATAAGATTTCCAGGACGTATTAAAGTGATCGGAAATACCTGTTCGGTTAATGGATAGCGCCGGATAGCTTGGAATAGACGACCAGCTTTCTCAGCCACATCAAATGATCGTTGGCCGGAAAAGACGTTTAAAGCTTGTTTGTACAACGATTTTCCCACGGGGGCTAGTTGTCCAAAATCGCCCACGGCCACCACCGCTAGTCCCCCCCATTCAGTTTTGGCCTGGTCGCCGACTCGTCGGATTTCAGCACAACGATCTTGAAGATGTCCATACAAGCATGCCTCAACCATGGAGATTTCGTCGATAAGTAATATGTAGGCGGTACCGGGGCCAAGGCGCACCGCGTACTCCGCCTTCGTGCCCGGATTCATGGCCTTCAAAGGCACCGCCCTGCAAGCTTCCGTGGGCTTCATATCACCCAAGTTATGAATGGTCCGCGCACCTGGGATGAGAGCCGCCGCAACCCCGGACGGAGCGCAGCAAACCACGGTGCCATCATGACCGGATAAAAAATTCGCGGCGGTGCACAAGGCTTTGGCGACGTAACTCTTGCCGGTGCCCGGTCCGCCGTCCCACAAGGAAGTCATCGGTGGAGGTGGAGGAGGCTTGCTCTGCGCCTCGGCGGCCCGACATAGGGATAACCATGACAACACGGGGGTGACCGCATCACGTTGACCTGCGTTTAGATCGGTGGTGATTAAAAACGAAGCTCCGTCGAAGTCGCCTACCACCATTATGGCCAATCCGCCCCACGTATCACGCTCCTCCATAGGCATTCCTTCCACCGCCAACCTCCTCGCACAAAGCTGTTGTAAGCGGGCGAAGAGAGCGGCATCGTCGTATACGCACTTTGGAACGAGAAGCAGTCGACATTTGAAGATGGCATGATCCGCTGGGATGGGTCCGGTGCCAAACACAGCGTCATATACGTTAGGGCACATCTCGTGAGCAAAGGCCCCAGATTCATCGGAGGGGGTGGAAGGCATGCGGAGGCATCCAATGTTGTCCGATGGAACGCCAAGACGGGATACCGATGAAAGAAATGCTGACACGCGAGGGTAAGGTCGTTTCGCGTCCGAAAGAATGACAAAGGGGCGTGCCGCTCGATGACGAGATGGACCGTCGCCTGTTTGTAGTTGAAGCCACCCAAGGAGGTGATCGAAAATCTTGGCCTCGGTCTTGGATTGAAAGTCGGCTGGACAAACTCGAATGTGAGGATCGACGCCTGCTCCAATATCATGAGGCGAAGCGGTCTCGTCCGTAGCGACAGTTCGTTGTTCCGGGATGGACGCGTCCGGCTCTTGTGCCATAACTTCCGCTACACGATTGGCATCTTGTTCGGTGTAGGATGAGACCAAATCAGGACGGCCTACGCGGGTGGGTCCCTGAACATCGGTGGACGGATTGTTCACGCGGTCATCGCCGGTCGCCGGCATGGTCTCGGTGTGAATCCGCTCAAAGAAGTCGACGGAGCCCTGCACAAACTTGCGCTCCGCTTTCAACGCATCAAGCCGAGAATCTCCATCAGCGCCCTCGGCATCTTCCAACACTTGAAGGTTGCGTGTACGGATTTCCTCGATCAACGCATCCAACTCCATATCTCGGTCACGCATAGGCACTTTCTCTCCAGTAGGGTTTGCCGGGGGAACGTACGGACCTTGACCTGTCTCAGCTGCGGTTTCAAGCGTTTCCCAATCCACGACCGCTCGGGCACGCCACTGGGTCAGAATCTTTTTCTTCCGCGAATTCACGTTGAGTCCAAAGGTCACATTCTCGACATACGCAAGGCGTGCCCGCATAATGAAAGGTGCATCCGGCCGGGAGGCGGCTTGGCACCAATCACAAAAAAACGTCCCAGCCGGTGGCCGGACCCTTTAGATTTTGTGCTTCGACGGCGTCGGCGGAATCCATGCAAGCCGTCCATTCGGAAATATCCCAAGGTTTGATTAACGCGAGCATATATGCGCCGTATTTCTCGGCCTTCTTCGTCCAGGTCTTGTTCCCAATAATACGTGGTCCAGGATACTTAGGGGGAGGCCCACCTGCTAAGATGGGACATTTGAACTTAGATCGGATACGCTGCACGTGGGTGTCGTGCAAGGGATGATCGGGATGAAATCGAAATAGTCCGTTCACAGGCCGGCCACGTTGAGGAGCCGGCATTTCGACAACCAAGCCGGTTTCGGGAATGTTCTGGACGCAGCGTGGAGAGGTCGGTCCCGGCATTTCTTCATCCTCCGGTTTTTTGGGTTGCCGCACCACATCCACAAGGGCGCCATACTCCACCAAATTCAGATTAGCTAACTCGTTACCCCGGTAATGGTAATGCGTATGCTGAGCGACCGGGATCGGTTCACCGTCGATGTCACGATATACGGTAGCGCCGGCATCACCTTGCACTCTGCGAGCTTGGCCGATGACTTCCGCTTCCCCAAAGTCAGGGACGACATCGTCGGCATCAATCCCGGGGAACATGTCGGCATCCTCGAGGTCTTCATCGTCACAATCGATATCATCGTCCGGTCGCTCTCCATGACCTCCGACGGTTTCGTCGCCTTGCGCCAAGCCAATGCCTTGCTCGCTAGCAAACGCCTTAATCGCCGCCCATATGTGCACGTACCAAAAGCGCTCACTTGTCGGAACGGTTGGCAATCCGAGTAAGAAGGATGCCGCTTGTTCTACGCCAACTTCTTGAGCCCCCGTAATATTGTTCTTCAGAGTGCGCGTGATAACATGTTGAGCGGTTCTCACTTCCGTACCCGAATTCTCTGCAACCGAGGGCCGGTGAGCGACGGACTTAGGGGCCTCGTATAAGCAAGATAAGGTAATAGCGGGTTCCCACGGATCCTTCACCATATACTTGAACATATAGTAGCCAGCAGCTTTCGCCTGCTCCGCAGACCCAAGCATGTACATGGCCGTGTTGCCCCCCATGACTGCGGTGAATGCACGATTGAAGGCCGTCATGAAGGTGTCGTCGTTTTTGGGTCTATAAGGTTCCCAAACTATTACGCGTTTGTCGGGTTCCACGAGAGGTGCATCGATGCTAAGAGTCGCAGGGTCACGAAGTTCACGGGGGGCAATAGTCTCCGCCTCCATCACGTTGAACCGCGTAATTCCTTCGGTATCCACGTAGGAATCATTGCCATCACCAACCACAATGAGTTCGGTTGGCCCAGTATCCCGGGTACGTAGAGCTTGAGGCATGCATAGGCGACAACCGTATCGACCGTTTGGCGGCTTCCTACAAGTGAAGGTGTGTCGGTCATGACGATTCGAATAAGCCGACACTCGAGCCCAGCGAACATCGAACGGAGTGCCGTTCCGAGCATCCGGCGGCGGCGCATCCGGCGGCGGAGCGTTCTGATAGCACGGAGAACATATTACCTCGGGTTCCCGATCCAGCGGTAAGGGGGAATCGTAGAGTGCGAGCCGAGGTGCGGCTCTCTCTGCCGGGTCCTCTTTGGCGCGACGTGCATGAACTTCTTCATGCGCCCATGTGGGCAAATGTGCTTGCACTATAGTGTCGAGCACTTTTCCCAGTGATGATATACTTATAACCCCAAATTTGGGCCTTTCGGCAGGTTGTTATTGGTAATTATAGAAATGCATTCTTCCTGGGTAAGATGTTCGCAGATCATGAAATTAAAATTCAACAATGTAACATGAACGATGCATGCATGATTGACATCCCAGATGTGGTATATTTAAATACGGCAATACCTGACCAAATGTCGCTCCACCTCTTCCTCCTCCTTTATTATAGGGGGTACGTGAACGTACAGGAGGGGAAAAATCAATTTCCAAATTATTAGGTTGGTGGCCATCGAATTGAGGTAGACGTGTATTGACGATAGTTGGTATTAATCATACCCACTCATTGGTTCCAATGTATAAAAATGTATTGTACACGAGGGTGGGAGGCATATTTTCAGCATTCAGATAGGATGTTGATTATGGGTCATGTGAAATTCGGCCTACATATTACGGTGATTTGGACTAATATATGATAGTTAGACTGGTTACAATTCATTGTGTCATTGATATTTAGGTGTCAACACTTAGATCGACCAATAAAATAGAAGATTGAACATCACAGTATCCAAATACCTACAAATCAAAATTCGGTATTTGGAACCAATAGTGTTATTTGAAGCATAGTAGCAAATATTTTGAAATTTGATGTCGCTCAACCCCCTTCGACCCGGCCTCAGCCAACCCCGCAGTGGGCGCCGGGATGAGCCACGTCGGGGGCGCGGAAGCCCAATCTCGCCCTCAAAATTAAAAGGCCAAATCACCTGCGAGGCTCAAACAGCCCAGTTGTTCTCCCTTTCAAAGAATAAAAATTAATAGATAGTAATTTGTCGATCCCCCTACGGCTCACGGCCAACCCAGTGGGACCCCCAAAAAAAAAAAAAAAAAAAAAAAATGTGGGAAGCAACTTGAATTCCATCGGACTCGGCCAGCCCATACAATTGACGTTCATGACAATGTCATCAACTTTCATTGTCGAAGCTCTCAGCATTAAAACTGATCCCCCCTCGATCCTCGCCAAGAATTATCTCCGTCAGATCGATGGTCGTCGATCGACAGTTAAGGGTTCGGACAAAGGTTTAATTCATAATTTATTCGGTTTAACTGATATTTTATATTTTATAATTGTTCAGACGACATTCTGTCGATATATTTATAAATATATAAATAAATAGATATACAAACATATCCACAAATTAAAATTTTGTTTGCAGCTTTCATCTCAACGCCGCAAATTGATTTTTTTCTATTATTACTTTTTAAAGACTTCTCAAATATAGGCAGTTTTTATTTAACGACGCGACGATAGGCTACTGTACTACACTATACGTCACCCAAAAGAGCGTCATCACGCAAGTCCGCGCACATGCATTTCGACGAAACACACATATACTCAGCCTGTGGCAGCTCCGCGCACATGCATTTCCATGAGATACATATATACTCAGCTCGTGACAACTCATGCATTCAAATGAGATACATATATACTCAGCCTGTGGCGGCTCCGCGCACACGCATTCCGATGAGATACATATATTCTCAGCCCGTGGCAGCTCCGCGCACACGCATTCCGATGAGATACATATATACTTAGAACGTGGCAGCTGATGCATTCCGATGAGATACATATATATTCAGCCTGTGGCAGCCCCGCGCACATGCATTCCGCTGAGATACATATATACTCAGCCTGTGACAGCTCATGCATTCCGATGAGATACATATGTACTCAGCCTGGGGCAGCTCCGCACACATGCTTTCCCATGAGATACATAAATACTCAGCCTTTGGCAGCTCATGCATTCCGATGAGATACATATGTACTCAGCCTGTGGCAGCTCCGCGCACATGCATTTCGATGAGATACATATATACTCAGCCTGTGGCAGCTCCGAGCACATGCATTCCAATGAGATACATTTGTTGTACTCGATGTGGTGGTGTGTTTAGAGTGATATAATACATATATACTCAGCTCGTGGCAGCTCCGCGCACATATATATATATATATTGAATTATTTTATGTTGATCACCATGCTCTGGGATAACTATAAGGGAGCATTTGCTTAGTATGATAGACGGCACAAACCGACACTCTGTTGAGAGAAGGTTGTGGCGACAGGTCACGGACCTCCAAGATACATACCCTCTCATCCACTTTGAAATAGGAGTGTTTGTTATGATCGCACACGTCATGACATTCTGGGATAGGAGGCTCCGTGGGGGGATGCCAAGACACGGGATACCCGGGCCACGATCAATAGTATATTCGGCACATAAGAGACCGAGTTCGTTTTGGAGGTGTGTTTGCAGAGGGTGGTACTATAAACGACCCATCATACTTAAAAATAAGATCACCTCACATCGTGTCAAGGGCAACCATAACCGATATGCATCCCGTCACAGGGATGGGTGGTACCAGGCAACACCCAGAGTCTTGGGTGGGCGGACACACCGGCTAAATATGATAAACAAGATATTCCTACAGATGTCACAATGGTTAGGTAGCGATGATGCGATTTCTCCTCCGCTAGGAATTTCAGGTGGCTCGGCCAGTGGGGAGACGGACAGAAATGGACAGGTAGATGACGCTGTAATGAATAGGGTGGTAAAGGCCATTATGGGCTCGACTTCCCACGGCAGCATCCACTCAAATTCTGTAAGATCGACACTGAAGTTCAGAATAGGGGACAGCTCAGCCCGTGACGACCCTGGACACTGGGTGATACCCGTTTGCGACGACAAACATTGGTGGCTGATAATGGTTGCCCGGACACAAGAGGGAAGCACTTCGGTATATATTTACGACCCCGCAGAAGGAGACCAGGAGACGGTCAAAGGGGGGGATAGCATATGGGAAGCAGTAGCAGGATGGATCACATCTGGATCGGAAGTCAGAACATGTAGGATGGAGAGAATGGGGATAAGGCACCAATACGAAGGACAACTATGCGGGATTTGGGTGATGAGGATGATTGTGCTTTGGAGAAGATGGAACACCTCGGACAACATATCGACATGGAAGGACTACGAACAACGAGAGGCCGCAAGACGGACAACAATTGATCTTAACAAGACGGTGCAAGCCTTTGGGAGGAAGTTCGGTGTGCTTAAGGAAAGCAGACCCCCAGGAGTCGTAAGGCAGGGAGCACGCCATACGGGTGACGAGCACATCATAAACGTCGGAACTATTAACATAAATTCATTACATGCACACTATAAATCAATGGTGGACACAGATAGGAACCGCAAAGGTGGGTGGATAGACAAGCATGACATAGCAGTCATGGTCGATACTAAGCTGACAGACGACAAGCTAAGTAAATCTAGACATGCAATATTCCCTGACCATAAGGAGATACATCACACCCATCATACGGGATTATGGGGGGTTTCGATTTTCTATAAGAACTCCCTCTGCGTCACAAGCACGTCTGGTGAGTGGGGTGAACTTCATCCAATTCTAAGAGGGAGAGTCAATGCTATTAAGGTGGACCTTAACCCGAGCTCGCCCTCAAAGTTGGAGGCCTGGTTTATAGGAGTCTACTGCCCGCCCCAGTCATCTGGGTTTACCGCAACGGAGATGAAGTGTTTCCATTTCCAATTTAAGGAATGCATTAGGAAGAATTTAGATACACCATACTATTACATTTTGGGAGACATGAATGCAATCATTGATCATGAGAAGGATCACTACAATGAATTGAGGGCCCCGCGATATTCCCTTTGCGATAGGTTATTATGGAGAATGATGAGCGAGTTGGCGGTCTATGATACGGGAGAATTAATAGATGATAGGCACGCCAAGTCCCACTGGACCTACGTAGCCAACAATAATGTTTCCGACCCTAGGGATTTTTCAAAGAGGAGAATTGACCATATTCTGGCTAGCAGCCTGAGGGGGGTGGAAGACACATACATTGACTCCATGTACGTAGAAAACCCACTGGGGGTACATTGGCCTCTATACGATTCGTACTCGGATCACAACCCGGTTACGGTTAGTCTCAACCTGCACACGCTTGCAGGGGCTTTGAGGCCACATGTGTCGGAACTCCCGGAAATGGTCAAGACAAGATACCCTATGGAGGACAAGGGTAAGATTATGTCACAACTTGGCACCTTTCATAAGGGTATGAGTGACAGATTGAACAACCTGCTAGGAGACCCGGAGGCCTTCGGACGGTGTCGGGAACGGCGGGAAATTGAATCACGTACAGGAGACCTACAAGACATTCTGGGGAAACAAGTGCCTTCTCCGTTTCAATCCTCCTTTACCCCGGGTAAGTTCAAGATTCCGATTAGCAAAGAAATGTCTACAACTAGATCAACCATAGGACGGGTCAAAGCGGTCAAAAGGGCGGTGATGGGTATGCATGATTGGTACAAGGATACGGGAGGACGACACACTGTTGATACTAAGAAGAAAGGACAGAACATTTCAGCATTCAGAGCGGCAGTGAACAGATATAAAGACAAAGCAGGAGTGTTGCGGCCATCCCACTTCACCCATAGAAAGTTCACTTTACAAGATGAAGAGGTGATGCTATGGATGGCGGATGCAGAGGCCGCCAGAAGGAAACTTTGGGTCACATACCGTTTGCAAGAAGCGGAGTACCGACTAGAGGGTAAGAGGGTGTTCACAGAGAGATACCGGAGGGAGGCCGCCAAATATAGCCACCAATTGCGAGTAATGTGCTACCCGAAGGATCGGACTGAGGCGGTGATGGCTATTATGACAGAGGAAGGAGAGATTGTGATGGACAAGCATGGTATTTTAGAGGCTTTTAGGAGCTCGTGGGCCAAACTCGGTAGGAAACCCACCAGGGACACGTCGGACCAGACCGCCTCCCTCGACGAATTTGTCAGCGGTGTTCCGGTGTACGATGCAATAAGAGAACGCGTGCAAGCCCGCACAGGTGAGGTATTGCAAGAGGTAGAGGTGAGTGAGTTGACAGAGGTGATCGACTCCACCCCCAACAAAGCGTGTAACCCGTTAGACTTAGTGGAGATCAATACACTTAAAGTGATATTTAACTTATGCAAACCAAGTGACACCGCCGGAGGGGATCTAGACGTGGAAGTTAGGAACATATGTGAGGAGAATTGCACCAATCTGAGGACGTTGGTGTTGGGGCTGATTAATTCCATCATGTTGACGAGGATTTTCCCCAAACAACTGATGCAGGGGGTCATCGTTCCCCTATTTAAGAAAGGAGACAGTAGAGATTTGAACAACTACAGGGGCATCACCCTCCTCCCTATCATATATAAATTGGTCACAAAAATCATAAATAACAGGATGACAAGAATCATTACGGAATCGGATGGGATCACGCACGCTCAAGCAGCCGGTAAAGCAAACTTCAGCTGCCTCACCCAAGTGAACGTTTTCCAAAATGTGGTGAAACACGCCCAACGCAACAACAAAGCATTGTACATTCTCTCCACAGATGTAAGGAAGGCTTTCGATACGGTTGACTTTGGGGCATTTGTGAACTCTTTAAAGTTCATGGGGTTCGATGATGGAGTTATGCAATTTATACACAATCTCCAATCCGGCTTCCAGTGCACTGTTAGGTCCCCGGTTGGTAACACCGATTTCTTCCCTATCGAGCAAGGCTGTAAACAAGGTTGTGCCCTATCGCCATTGCGGTTTAACATTGTATACGATATTTTCCTAAAGTTTATAGAACATGCGGGCATGGGGTACAAGTGGAAAATGAAGTATATGCGATTGCCGAAAGAAGCTGAATTGGAAGGGAAGGATGGCTGCCTAAACATTCCGGGTTGTGCGTTCGCTGATGATAACTTATTGGTAAGTGATGACCCAGATGAATTTGTAGAGATGGTTCGTTTGTTCTCAACTTTCCTGAGAGCGGTAGGTTTGCACTTGAGCCCGGGTAAATCCCATTACACGTCATACACTCCTGGCCAAGAGATCCCTCCGGTTATCCGCATCCGTGACCACACTGGGGAATCATGTCTCATTCCACATAGACCTAACAATGTCCCCCTGGAATACTTGGGATATCTGGTAGTGGTGGGGGATGGACATCTCATGCCGTCGGAAGCATGGAGGCACCATAACATGAAAGTTTACAAAAAGTTCTCTATGGCATTAGGAAGGCTACATAATAGTTCTTTTCGCCAAATGGAGGTCACCAAGATCATTAATTCTGACGTGCTGAGCATTTTTAGTTATTACTTTGCGGCAAACTGGATGGCAAGGAGCAAACCTGGGATGGCTACACGCACTGAGGAAGCCATGACCCTAGCAGGGATGTCCCAGGAATTATGGAAGGTTATACAGAGAAAGTTGAATTGCATGCTCAACACTCCAAGGGCGGCTGTGTTCAATACCTCGTCGGGTCTGGGGTTCGGGATAGACAACATCGAGGCACTGTATTTCACAGCGAAATTAGACAATCTACTCCAATCATTACAATCGCCAAGCAAATACTGCTATTATACAACGGTTGACACAATTAAAGAGCTCCGGGCTAAAACAGGTTGGAACCTGCTCCGAGGGGATATCAAGGATAAAAGAAACCCTATGCCATCGGTTAAAAAGTGTGCAGGATATCCAGAATATCTCAGGGAGGCAGGTGAAGGCCTCAGGCGCAGCGGTAAGAGGATTGAGGCTAACCCACATTGGCACACCGGAGAGAACTGCACTCTCAATGACTTCCTGGGTCTCCAATCCAAAGTCATGGTAAAGAATGCAAGGTGGATGCATTTCTTGCAGTTACATGGTCACCGGACTCTTGGAGAACTTTTTGGAGCGGGCGCGAGACCCACGGGGGTGATGGAACGCATGCTTCGGGAGAATGATGGCGGTGTCATGTACACGGCCTTTCGGGACATGGTAAATGTGGGCACGAGGCTCAGAGTGGAAGGGATTTCCGGAGACCTTGTGAAGACACTCCCCAGGATGATGTGGGGTAGAGCTAAGCGGTATAGGTCACATAGCTGGGATGCCCCGACACTTTTCAAAGACACGGGGGTCATTAACACCATGGAGGAACTTTTCTCTAGGAAGGAAAGACAATATGCCTCGGATGGGAGTCTCAATGATAGTAGAGCGGGGTGCGCTGTGGTAACAGAGGACGAATCGTTTATGATGTCGGCTATACCAGGGGAACAATCGGTCCCAAGGGCGGAGGCATACGGGTTACTTTTGGCTTTACTCTGGCAAGACTTGGGGACGGACATCACGGTGCACACCGATTCCAAGAACACCATAGATAATGTGCGGAAAATCAGATTCGATAAAGGAAGGGACCCTAGGCTCTGGAGGAAGATGGAGAATTACGCCTTGTACTCCCTCATAGCAGCCATCATTGACATGAGGGAAGGCAGAGGAGTGGTGACCAATGTGGTACACGTTAAGTCACACACAAGGAGAGATGACTTGCCGAGTGTGATGAATGTTTCGGCGGATAGACGGGCCAAGGAAGCTAGAGATTACTCGTGCCTTCTGCGGGAGCCATACCGTTACCTCCCAAAATACTACGTGGTAAGTGACACTGAAGGAGTGAGCAACATAAAGACCACATACACCCATGCACTTTGGTACTATGACATGGATGAATATTTGCTCCGGTCGGCCTTCCGGAAAGCGGGCCCGAGCCAACACATTAAGTTTCTAGAGCAGGAAGGTTCGTGGGTGCAGGCATCCAAGCTTAGGAGAGGGAAAGGTTCGCAGCACAAGAATAACATCTTTGCAGCAAAGTTGGGGGTGGGCAGTTTGCCCACCCCTAGAAACATTCAAGTTACCAACGACAGACACTTCCCGGATCTCTATCCGGGATATGCTTGCCCTCTGCATGTGCAGGACGAAGAGGTTGCGAACGAACACCACATCTTTTGTAAATGTCCGGCCATGGCGGGAGTGTACGAGGAAGGTGCCAACCGATTAGCAGACAAGATTGACGGGCTTCTGCCGCTGAACAGGCCTGCTAGCACGACAAGAACCATGATCAAGGGCATGCTACTGCCGTCGCAAAGGAAGGACTTTTTGTACGGTAAAGTTCCAGAGGAATTAAGACGTTGGTTGGTATCTAACATCGGTCAGGCAAGCTCGGACAAGTTGAAGGGAAGGATTAGACCTTTGGTCCGGGATTTCTTTTTCGACATTTGGTGCTCATATACTGCTAAGATTGTGGAAGGAGGGCACGACTTCGCTAGCCGGCTTCGGAAGAGGTACGAGATTAAGGTTGCGGACCTGAAGAGGTATGGCAGAAATATTCCACGAGGCAACGGGTTTCCAATGGCAGTTGCGGGTTGCCCGGAGGAGACGGAACACAGGGGTGGACAGTGAGCACCGTCGCTCAAGGGGACTCGGCCTTGACTTGCACTCGTTGGATTTCCTCTGCCCACCATTGACGAACTTGGTCATTTTTGCATCTCTAGACATTGGCATGCATCTTACTCGTATCACATAGCAATCTCAAACTGAACCGAAAGGTGAGGGGCATTATGGGACGACTTGCGGGTCACTAAATGATAGGGCAACTTTAACTCAGTTCACCCCCCTTTTCTCCCGGTGCATTCTGTCCCCCCCGATGGTTCGGCGCGCACCCATTGACACTAGTATTGCCATAGGTTAACGCTGGTTTTGGTGTGCCCGACTTGGGGGGGTGGGGGTGGTGGTGCAGGAGGAGTGCGGGGAGCGGAGGGTGACGGTCATGGAGTGCGCGGAGGCTACTTGTTAGGATTTGTAGATTGTCTCGATCATTGAGTTAGGAGTGATTGTCCTGGCGATCTTCAAGAACTAGTTCAGGTTGAGTTGATGCGTGTCTGTCTGATAGTGACTTTTGGGACATGGACTGCCCTTAATCGTTCGGTAGCCGGGGCCCGCCTTGGGGCTCCCGGGGTAAATTAATTTAAGTCATCGTCACGCAAGAGCGTCATCGTCACGCAAGAGCGTCATCGTCACGCAAGAGCGTCATCGTCACGCAAAGCAATGTTCGTTCTATTTATATATAGCTGGTTTCTACGAAATCAAACCTCTAAAATTTTATACACAAAAGCGTCACTCAGTTTTTATTTAACGACGCTATAGGCTGAGACTACACTATACGTGACGCCCAAAGCTAGGCTGTAAACTACTACACTATACGTCACGCAAAAGAGCGTTCGTTCTGTAATACAGTACAGTAAGTCCTATAATAATAAGTCCTATAATAATATAAGCCTTATAATAATACCCGTCCGAGACCACCAAAGTGATAAGCCTTATAATAATAATAATTATTATAGCTATAATAATAATATATTATTATAAGACTTATAATAATAATATTATTATAAGTCTTATAATAATAATAATATTATTATTATAAGGGCTTATAATAATAATTATTATTATAAGACTAATAATAATTATTATTATTATAAGACTAATAATAATAATATTATTATAAGGGCTTAATTATTATTATAAGACTTATAATAATATAATATTAAGGCCTTATTAAGGCCTATAATAATAATAATATATTATTCCGGGCTATCCATCATGCCCATGGCAGAAAAACGTGTCTACCACCCCGTCATTTCTCACTTCAGTTCAACCATGTCGGGTTGTCGGCGCCTGCACCTAAAACAAGGGGCAGGAAGGTGGGCACTGTGATAGCGAGAGGTACGAAGCGTCAAAGGCTAACCGATAAGCAGCGAGTCACGATCATCGAATGGAACGTACGAGGTACCTGACGATAATGGCCACCTCCCTACGCAGAAAGCGCTCGGGGCTTATAATAATAGTTATTATTATAGGCCCTATAATAATAACTATTATTATAAGGGCTTATAATAATAATAATTATTATAAGGCTTATAATAATAATAATTATTATTATAGGGCTTAGTAAGTCCTATAATGATATAAGCCTTATAATAATACTCGAGGTCGGCGACCCCAATTATTATTATAGGACTTACTGTACTGTAGCTGGTTTCTGCGAAATCAAACCTCTAAAAAATTATACACAAATTTGTCACGTCATAAAACGGACTTTTTGAAAGAGGGGGACAATCTAAAGATTTTTCCCCAATACACAAATTTGTCACGTCATAAAACGGACTTTTTGAAAGAGGGGACAATCTAAAGATTTTTCCCCAATACACAAATTTGTGACGTCATAAAACGGACTTTTTTCAAAGAGGGGGACAATCTAAAGATTTTTCCCCAATAATGAAACTCGTCTCTATAATTTCGTTTCGGTGCGCGTTTACTCTTGTTCCCAGAGTTTCTCCGAGCGCGGCCGCTGCGCGGCCTGCGACACGCGAGGGTCGGCGTTACAGTTGATGGAAGAGGCTCGGAGAAACTCTGGCATTACTTGGCAAAAGCGCTCAAATGCCCGTTTTCGCTATCTCTTTTCCCCGCAAATAGGTTAAACCAACAGCCGAAAACGAGGATACGATAATTTATTGCAAGCTGTGTAGTTAACGTAATGGAGCAAACTCGACGGAATATTCAAGGTATGACCTCTAACTATTATTTCTTCTTGCTCGCTTGCGAATGGGAGGCGTCTAGGGCCCTTTAAAACGCATGGCTGATAGGGTACTTTCGCAGATTAGCGCAAGCTAAGCGTGCCGGAGATGATGGATTAAACGCTCTATAGTTAACGGAATCGCTCAATCTCGACGACATATTGCAGGTGTGAACTCTAACTTTTATTTCTTCTTGCTTGCTTGCGAATAGGAGGCCTCTAGGGCCCTTTAAAACGCATGGCTGATAGGGTACTTTCGCAGAATAGCGCAAGCTAAGCGTGGCGGAGATGATTGATTAAACGCTCTATAGTTAACGGAATCGAGCAATCTCAACGGCATATTGAAGGTAAGGGTCCCACCTAGCATATTTTCTATTGCAAGTATACGAATAGAATACTCGAAATCATGCGGAAAGAGCATTAATACGGAAGATTAACGGCTCGATACCATCCCCTATGAATCAACATCTAGATCGGCCAAGTCACACGAATATGGTGATTTGGCCCATTTATTTGTACAAACAAATGGTTGGAGTGCGTAAGTCGTGAAAAACTGATGAAGTTATCTATGTACTTTGTTGAATTTGGATAGAGTGCGCTAAAGTTATGTAGTTTTGAATGATTTTGGTGCCAGACTTTTGCAGCTCACTGAAAACCTGGCAGTTTTCATGACGTTTACCTCCATAACTTGAGCTCAGGTCAATTTCTGGGCATGTGTTGAGCAGAACTTCTGTTTGTTTGGCCCTCGTGCTGAAGCCCCTGAAGTGGTGTGCACTTTGGAGGACATCGATTTGGAGGCCTGCCGAGTCATGCCAGAGCTTATGGACCCCACAGAGTTACAAACCCTAAATGTATATTTTCGTCCATAAGCTCTGGGGACAAGAGTAGGTGCGCGTTGATTTGGCATTACTGTATACCAGAAGTTGATATTCGCACGAATGAACGATGATGTGCGTGCGGTCAGTATTGGTATGTCGTTTATACCAGTATTTGCTATTTGCACGAGCGAGCGTTCTGTATTTTGACAAGATGAAGATAATGCAATAACTCGTTATATAACCACAAGAACGATTTACAGAGCAATCCAAGCAGTGGCGTCGTGTCGCTGTCGTTATACTATTGCAATTACGACATAAGGCCGCCCCTTTTCATAGTGTAGATCACCGTGACACGAACGCGGTACAGCAGGCACGGACGGGCGAGTTTTTGGGTCAAATCGTGTTTTGAGTGGGGATTATAGTCAAATATGGTAAAATCTTATCCAAATGATGAATTCTGATGTGTTAAGTATGGACGCGACATCATAATAATATAGTGCTGTCGTTTTTTGACAGAGTATAGCCATTTTAAAAGTTAGCAAACTAATGTATGCGAGAACATGTGTTCCGCTTGGTAAAACAAACTGGCTAAGCTCCCATAAACAGTCCGGCCGAGTGCTTTTATCATGCATCTCGGAAACCCGGATAATACGAAGTAATGACTGACAGTACAGTACTACTGTACTGTCATCCTAGCTACTAGCGGAGTCACGGTTCCGATCAGAGACGGGTCAGGCTAGGGGCTATCAGAGCCCATAATAATAACCCTGAACCTAAAGTCCAGCACACCACCCGGAGCTGTGACTATAGCCAATAGGGCTAGGCAAGCGGAGCTAACTAAACAGATAACAAACAGCACTTTACTGGAAACAGATACACTTCTAGCTGGGTGCCCGGGGACTTGTCCCGGCACAACCCACCACTGCGGCTAAGGCTAATCACACCTCCAGGGTTTGAAATAAGCAGACTCGGCCATTGTAAAGCCGGTCGGCATAGCCGAGTTCAGCAGACGGATTCCAATCAAGAAAAACATCCGAAGTCAATTGAGAAGAGAACTTGTAAGCACTGACACCACCAGACCCAAGCGGGTCAGGCGGATCCCAAAGTGGAGTGGCAAAATCATCAAATTGCAAAGCCGCTGAGGTCGATTGAGAAATGAATTGTGCCACATCCCGCGGCGGCAATGACGAACCAGCGGTAACCACAGGCGGGCAAGGAGAACCCAGCACCGCATCACCGGGATGAACTGCACTGTAGCCGTAGGTGGCTCCGGGCTCAACCAGGCCCCTGACACCACCGCCGACCACGAGGGTCGGCATCGCCGTAGCACTGAAGAGAAACGTAGCCACCATGAAAAGGCTGAGTGCAAACTCACCGATGCCAAATGGCCTAGAGCCTCTGGGGACTCCGAACCGCCGAAATGCCGCAGCCGCCGGCGGTGCACCCCCCTCAATTTCAGTCAGGCAGACACCAGGAGGGTAGTTGGAGCCCTCCCCATCATCATCGGAATCACACACCTCAACAGGCTCAGGGTCAATGTCAAACCAGTCAGGGTGGACAGTGTTGAATGTTTTGAATGAACTGTCAGCAGGAGCCATCGGGCCGAGAGCCAGAGAGGCAGACGGCGGCACAAAGGCGGCACGGCTGACCTCATGCAAGTCAATCGGCTTACCATGCACGGGTGCAGAGGCCTTCGGCAGCAGCTGCTTGCTAGCGGTCGGCTCAGCGACACCACCAGCAAGCGGACCGCTGACCTCAGCAAATGCAACACGGCCAATGGAAAGATGCTCAGCAGGTGCAGACTCAGCAGAGGCAGCAGCATCCTTGAACTGCTGCAGAGCCGTAGGCTCTGGAGCAAAGGAATGCGCAGACAGTTCACAGATTTCAGGTTGCCCCACGAGAGCACACAAGTGCTCCATGGACCCCTCATCCCCAGCGTCATAGTACCGCTGAAAACGAAGGGCAAGCACGTCGGAGTCATAAGACTCGACGGCTTGGCAGTAGGATGCCGAGATGGACAGTGGGTGAGTGTCCTTGTGAGGACACTCACTCAGCCAATGCTTTGACCCAACGGCGCGGCACTTCTCGTGCCTGCACGCTGGGACAAAGGTGCCAGACCGCTTGTCAAAAGCCACCTCCGGAGAGGCGGAGTGAGCAAGCGGTTGCACTCCAGGTCGGTGGAAGTTGCGTGGAGTGTGCTTCCCAAGGGGCGGCTTGGAGCCACCCTTCTTAAGGGAATCCACATCCCGCTGCAACTTGACCAACTGAGAACTGAGCCGCTCGATGGCCGAAGCCAGGCCAGTGTCAGTGGTGCAAGATGCTACGGACATGGGGCGCCCCGCAGTGCGCTTGCCCGAGAGCCGCCCGCAGCGGTGCTGCTCGCGCACGCGTGCCTGCAGGGTGAGCAGACTCACAGCCGCACGCTGGTCAGCTCGAGCAAACGAGTCAACCAGCGTGGCGTAAGCCGGTCCAGACAGGGCAGAGAGGAACTGCCTTTTAACAGCGTCTTCGGGCAGCGTCTGCAGACGCTGTGCATCCCGAAGACAACTGTTAAAAAGACGAATGCCAGAGTCAGGGTCATGTTCATCCGAGATTCTCACGTCAAGCAGCTCAGTCAGAGACTCGAACGGAGTCGAATCATCAGCGAGCATACGCACCACCTCGAGGGTGGCACGTTTGCCGTCAGCAGGAACATCGGCCCCAGAAGCCTCCACCCAATTACGGGCAGGAGACCCTGGCGCAGTCAGCAGCAACAGCACAGAGTACAGGAGCTCATTGGCAGCAGTCATGACAGGGACATCAGCAGCAGACAGCTCAAACAGGGGTGCAATTGCCTGTGACTGCAGCGTGAAAAGCTGCTGAATTTCGGAGATCAGCTGTGAAAAAATGTCCGAAGCCGACGATTCACTGCCATGAAATTTTGCCGTTTTGTCCCCCAAAACCTTGGTCGCTGCTGTTTTCGCGCACTGAACATCGAAGGAATCCTTCCGTAATCGCTGCACGAGCGTCGCAGCCGCAGCCGACTCGTCAGCCGAAGCCAAATGCGGCGTTGTGGGGGTAGCCGAGTTCAGTGCCCCAACATCATCGAAAATAGTTGCTAATTTACGCGCCCTAGCGCGTGTACGTGGTCTTTGCGGTGTGTCCATTCTCAAAATGACGGTGAGATGGGAATGCGGGCTAGCGGTGCGACAGTAGCGAACAATTCCGCAGCGGCCAATTCCTGCAGGAGTCTCAGCAAACAATAACATAATCAAGCAGGTCATGAGCCGAGTGGCTAATCGTGGGAGCGACCCACAAAACGCGGAGTGTCCTGCCCGCTGATCAAACGGAACGTAAAACATAACCATACCCAGCGACGATACTCTGCCGAATAAATGCCGAAAAAACTGATCTCCACTTCAAAAGTAGGCCATACTGCGGAGAGAAAACCACTGTCTAAGGGGGCGCCCACCCCATCTCTGTGTCAAAACTCAGCCAACCATGGCAACAGCTTGGCGCTGTGCCATCAGAATTACTAGGGAAGTGGTGACGCGCATAACCTGCGAGAACAGGTGTTCCGCTCGGGTAAAACAAACTGGCTAAGCTCCCATAAACAGTCCGGCCGAGTGCTTTTATCATGCATCTCGGAAACCCGGATAATACGAAGTAATGATTGACAGTACAGTACTACTGTACTGTCATCCTAGCTACTAGCGGAGTCACGGTTCCGATCAGAGACGGGTCAGGCTAGGGGCTATCAGAGCCCATAATAATAACCCTGAACCTAAAGTCCAGCAATGTATACGCTATGTGCAGATGTTATAAAGGATGTGTGTGTCAGGGTTATGACCGATGACATATGTGTCATACATGTCATACATGACATACGTGTCATACTTGTCAGACATGTCATACCATGTCATGTCATGTCGAGTCGTGTCATATATTATTATGACAGTCGTCAGTACGGTCGACTATGACTAATAAATTCCCCAAATTTCGCTAAAATTCACCTAAATTTATTTCGCAAATTTCGCATGGAGGCCCCTAAATTTCTCGCGAATTTCTCCGCAATTTGGCCCCTCTAAAATAACAGCCCAAATTTCGCATAAATTTCCCCAAGTTTTAAAGGGGTTTTACGGCGTATACCTGATACGTTTGATAGCTTGAAATGACGGCATGTTATTATTACTTCCCCCGCCCGCTCAACGCGATATTCGAATTGCTGTGAGAATATGTTATTATTACTTCCCCCGCCCGCTCAACACGATATTCGAATTGCTGTGAGAATATATGTTATTATTACTTCCCCGCCCGCTCAACACGTTATTCGAATTGCTGTGAGAATATATGTTATTATTACTTGGACCCCCGCCTGCTCCGCACGTTATTCGAATTGCTGTGAGAACATGTTATTATTACTTCCCTCGCCCGCTCAACACGATATTCGAATTGCTCGAATATTCCACGACGACACTTGAATATACGAAATAATATGCAAACTGAATATATGAAGGTATGCAAACAAAAGAACTCAACAAGTACACAAAAGCTCTAGTAGTAGGATCATTGAGAAAAATTGTTGCTTCATCAAATGTCGTTGCCAACAAGTGCAAGGGCCAAGGGGAGATGATGAATGAAACGGAAAGTGATCCTACTGTGAAGGACTTTTGGTGATTGCTAAAGAGAGAACATCACTTAACACTTTATGAGCAGTACACAAGGTGGTATTAAAATATTATACGTGATCGATAAGGTTACAACCTTTTATTGTACCTGAGCATCAGAGCAGCTTGCAGGTAGTCCGCTAAAGCTCTGTCTTGCCCCGATCCGAACATGCTTTCCAAAAGTGAAAACACTCGCTCACAAGGACAGGAGTTGGGTGACAGTGCAAACACTATGCGAGCTGCCGCTGACCACTTGGGAATGGTGGTTCCATGGTTCCTCCACCACCCAAGCACTGCCTCAGTGAAAGCAGCAACATCTGTATGGTCACACGTGAAACCAGCTGCAGCACTCAGGTAATCTGGTAACTCACCCTCCAAATCGGACACCAGTGAGCCATCATTAGCACGAGCTAAGGGTACGATGCAAGCAAGCTGCTGCACAAAAGAAGCGTCGATGCTCCCAGAGTTCTCTGCCACAAAAGACGGGTCGAAAAGCTGAGCACTTTTGAAAACTGCATAAGTATGCGTGCAGTCGTATGAAGAGTCACATTTGCCAGTTAAGCGGTCCTCCAAATACTTGAAAGCTCCCATCAAACCGTCAATCGCAAATTTCCGAAGCGCGCTTCCATGAACTGACAAGTGGGGCCTCAGCTCTTGCAAATCCATCGTCTCAGTATCCCCATCTTCATACTCGATCAAGTACCACCACTTGGCACTATCCTCTGTGTCAATAGAGTGAATCTTTCCTGTGAAAATTCCGTGGCCAGGAAACTCTTTCTTTATCACCAAACCAACTGCTGGTTCCAACGCCCGCCGGATAACAGCATCAGTGTTAGGTAATAAGCCACGATTCTCATTGTCGAAAGCGAGTTGCGAACCATAAGCACGCAGACTCTCAACCTGACGGAATGCGAGAAGGATCTCAAGCCTATCCCCTTCCAAGTTGTACGTGGTCTGCAACATTCTCATCAAACCGCCATATCCTGCAGCAAAGGAAACTTCGAGCTGCAAGGGATCGCGCCGGTAAATGGAAAGCATCTTTTTGGTAGTCGCGTCACCGATTCCTCGAGACTCAAGCTCTTCTAAGAACTCAGGAAGCAAACCGAAATGCAACGTGATGTTGTTCTCGACTTCTTGTCTACTCCACCAACGAGTGTTCGAAAAGGATGCAAGAGTCGTGCGTGTTTTTTGCTTCCACAACTTGCCAGCGAGAGTATCATTTTGTACCAGGATCAGCCAAGCTGTCATGAATTCACGCTTCACAGCGAATAAAGCGTGGTCACCGGCGTTGTTCAAAGTGTGGCATATGCACAACAAGTCGTCAGAGCTGGGGAAAATGATCTGTAAGCGTGCAGTCGCCGATCCATTTACTTTCACTGAGTCACGCCCCCAACCTACTACAGCCTCCACAAGCAGCTCGAGCTCTCGTGTACAAACGTTAGTTAGGGAGGTGCTTAAAGCCACTTGGTCAGGACTTTTCTCGATAGTCAGCAATTGAATCAACCGTAACTGCAGTTCGAAACGCTTGGAACACCATCTCGCCACCACGCTCAACGCTTCACCACGTCGTTGGGTACCATCGAAGGTCATAAAACACTTTTGTCCGCGGAGTTCCTCTTGAAGCGTGGAAAACTCCAACGCCTCAATTTTCGTGACATACTCCCCCAAGTGTTGGGACCCAGTCAGCTTCACTCCCGAACGTTCCAACAACGGTCTCAAAAAGTCGGACTTGGCTATGGGCACACCCGCGAACAACAGGCCTTCTGTCACCCTATACCTATAAAGGTGAACTTCAGGTGGCAGGGATGCAGTGTGCTCGTCACTGTGAGCTGCGAAATACTCGGAGAGGATCTCCTTGACCTCGTTATCGTCTTGTCGCAAAATTACATACCGAGATTGGTTGTCCTTGTGCTTGACACTATTGACGTGGGTAGAGATAGAAGACTTGATGAGGCTCAAAGTCTCCTTGCAGCATGGGCAATACAACTGCTTAGCTGAAATGCGGAGACAGTTATCTGGAAACTCGCTGAGTCGCTGTTCAGCTGTAACCGAAGTAGGCTCCTTAGACGATCGTTGACCACCTAGCGATGATCGCTTTCCGGCTGGAGGTTTTTTTTGGGTATTTTCCGTGAGCGCTCATGAATCGCCAACGCCGGTCCACTACCACTTCCGCGGTTGCGCTTGAACCTATCGAATGGGTTTACGAGCGGCTGCAAACGTTTATCGCGCGCACGTCGCTCTAAGACAGTGAGCTCAGTCTCTTCAGTTTCTTCTTCCTCAACTTCACTCTCGGATCCATCGTCGTCATCCGCATAGCAACTAGCTAGTTGACTAGCCCAGCCTGCATCCCCCATTTCGATTGTTCCTGTGGTGCGGTCGGGTGCCCTGCGTGTCAAGTCCTTGCTTCTTTGTTGATATACGAACTCCGAGACCTTAGCACAAACCGTGCACTACTGTGGTTTCATGCTGTGGACGCGATCGGACGATTGTACAAACAGAGTGTAAGCCGCAGGATTGCGTAGGATGGCGTAAAAAGTCGCGAAATTCGCCGATCGCGTGGGTTTCGTCAAATTTCGCGAGTTTTGAAGATTTCGCGGTCAAATTTCGCGATTTTACCCCCCAAATTTCGCGAAATTTCAAAAATATTTGACCGAGGAAAAAGCACCCAAATTTCGCAAAAAATTTCGCGAAATGTAGGGAAATGGCTAACTATGACTGTACATGTCGCTAGATGATAAGTCACATCATCTGTCATTATTCAAGGAAAGACTTGAATGACCCTGTCATCGAGAGTTCGTATATCGAACTCGAAGATGGCAAAGCAAGATACATCTTGAAGTACAAACAAGAACCATCTTGGCTTTAAGCATGTGCGGAACACGCATGCACAGTATGAACGAACTATTCGTTATCACAATACTGGTCGTTCAACCTACGTCCCGGGTTCACAACCCAATGGCGGTACTATCTATGATGATAGGAGACGTATGGTATAAGATGAGGAAGCGTTGGGCTTCAAGCAGATCTTCACTCAGAGATTGCACTCATCACCCGCTATTTCTTACACTTGCGTTGCTGTCCAACTTCGCAGTGTTAATTTGTATATTGATAATATATTCACGGCCTGTTTATCTTGCCGTATCATATGGTATTCTCCTAAATCTCGTCAAGGCATGATAAGAGAACTCAAGTGAGTGCAGCGTCAGACATAGTATATATTATATTGTTCACAGGTTGCAGGTTGCAGGCGCATAAGCGACAGCGCTCGCAGTGATATTGAATATCTGCAAACCGAATAATATACGCTTGAATATCGTCAGCACACGGATTGCGCGAGGATTTTTCATCGCGAACATATTTGCAGCTGACAGCATCCGCAAAGAAATCGTCTTGATTTTATAAGCGACAAGGTGTGCGCACAGTGTACGGAACGCATACAAATGATGTCAAAATTCGCAGGATTGTCACTGTATGCGAGATGCAGATGCGCGAACGAAAAATGATCGTCAGTACATATGATTTACATCAACTGCGACTGGACGCACGAAATTTCGTTTAACAGCGCGCTCGCATTCGTTCATGCGACGTACATCAGCAGCAATGATATACTTTGTGGAATGATTGGCAACATCGATTTTCGCAAATGCTCGTATGATGATTTTTAGCTCGTCAGCGCGATGTGCACTGATGTTTTGCTCGTGTGCGCGATGTGCACGTCAGCGCGATGTCATGATTTCATCTGATGCAATGGACGCACGTTTTTAGGGCGCATGATTCCTAACGCGTCTTTATGCAGCGAGACATACAAATGTGTACGCGCGTCGATATCCTCTGCAGAATGATTGTATACTTGCAGGCATACTGCTGTGGACGCATGATCACCATACTGCTGTGGACGCATGATCACCATACTGCTGTGGACGCATGATCACTATACTGCTGTGAATGTATGATCACCATACTGCAGCAATTCACACTATGTCCTGATGACTGCATCGATATTTCTAATCATCAGCATTTCATACTTATCTGAAGTATAGTGTGCAAAATGTTTATTTGAGCACACACTAACTTACAGCATATATTACCTGCAGCATCTGAGTATATGTATATCTTATACTGAATGACTGCTACACTGTAAGTTGTGCATGCATTATGATAACAGATGTTCTATATGATCCAACTTGATCACGGTAACAGTTGGAGTAGATAGCATATCACAATACATTAGATGCGCACGAAAGCATTCATTTGCAGTGCATGCTAACTATATTAGAACCCATACAGTATAAGGTGCCTGTTCAGTAATCTTAACACAGTAATTAGCTCAATATGACCCGGTGGAGTCGAGATACTCCTCGGATCACATATTGTTCTACTGTGGATTACTGAAAGGATGCTCACCGGAGCTGTATGTGAAATAGATCCTGCAACTCATTTTGTAAATGAGATTATTTTGGAATTACAATAACTCCTAAACTTAATATATCATGCTAGATGTATTCAGTGCATGGTATGCTGATAATCCTGCATGATGAACTGTCTGGAAACATTGTAATGTCCAGAAGTTATCTTACTGCAAAGTGTGTAAAAGTGAGCACACACACACACTGACAAAAAAGTGCTAATCAATAAGCACTATACATGCACACACACTGCATTGTATGTATTGATATTCACTGATTCAAAGTGAATTGATTAACTTAAATATTTATCATGTATATGATAATGTAGATACCACTTCACAAACACATGTGCGTGTAAAGTGTCAGCGATTGTGATAGATATGGGAACAGATAAACCAACATGCTGTAGGGCTGGATGGAGTTATCTCCAGACCCGAAGGCAAGATACTGCACCCATGCAACAGCTGGTAACTGTTGGGTGCAGTCCACTCGTCATTCCACATATCATCGCTGGAGCAACAACAACAACTACATTGCATAATGACAATTGATTCAGATTTGATCAGTTCAAATGCATGTAACTCTCAGATCAGTATCTACATGACATCTGATAACAGTTGTTGAGGACAGCACACACATACAAATGTGTTGTGTCAAATTGCTGTGATTATATCAAGCAATGTCCAGATATGTTCTAAATAAGAAATATTATTTTGATAAATCTTAGAGCACAGACCTATGCTCAGAACAGATCATAGATTGACAAATATCACTAAAGTGGATGTTCCTAAATGGATGTTCCTACTTAAGTTGATAACTCTATATATCATCAGAATGTACATTTACTGCCATGGGTTTAAATCAGTAAAACCCAGAAATGCGGTCAACCACAGATGTTGATATACAATATAATTTACTTATTTGCCATGAAATTTGTCATGTGCAAAAGTAAAGTTTATTGCAGTGATTCTGTACTTTACATTCCACATACACAAAGATATGTACATATATATATGTTGAAAAACGGCCAAAATCGGTAAAATCCTTTGGCGATAAATTTGAAAATTGAAAATTGGACCTTATTTTATTTGATAATATGATTTTATACCTATTGAGGTATGAGAAAATCATAATGACACATGTCATATCTCGTGTAACACCCTAGGTAATAGGTGTGGAATATGTAGGGGTGTACATATTGGCTGTAACACAAAATCGGTCAAAATGTTCTACGTGTAATCTTTTGAAAATTTGGGATTGATTTTTTTTTTGCTATAATGAATATTTAGCTATCGAATAACAATCCCTGAAAGACATAACACGTGTAACACCCTGTAACACCCTAAAAATTGAATGTGTGTGTCAGGGGGTGTAACGTACCTTCTGAACACCATGTAACATTCAGTTTGGTATCAAATGCAGTTTTGCTTAAAAACATTTGCAAAATATTTATACTGCTTATTTTTTACCTATTTTAGGGTTACTGATACCATGTAACACCCTAATCATATTATTAGGTATATGGGCCGCTGTAACCTGACATGCCCTAACATGCCACTATAATTTCGATAAACTTCGTGTTTGGCATTAACATATCATGCTGTTTTCGACACAGACATGATTATATATCGGGCAACAACCCAAGAACTGTAACAGATGCTTCCTATATGGAATGCATGCTATTTATGAGGTACAGGCAATTGACAACTGCCTTATATCACACACTTCCTTGAGGGGGGAAGAAGGTGGATATATATATACTTACCTCATTATTATGTACGAATGTACTACATGTATGTAAACATACCGATATACCATATATAACATATAAATCACACACACTCAGTTAGATGACTAGCTGAAGGTATTTTTTGTGTTGTGTTTTGTTTTGTTAGATGGTTACAATCGAAGAGGAAGAGCATGAGATTCCTGATATCAACCCAGATCATTCGACATGGTTTTTCGACATTCTTGGTTCATATGATGCATACAGTCGGTTTAAAGTCCCGAAATGGATCGCTGGTTATGCCGATACACTAACCAGATATGACCACATAGGCTACTATGACAACATCAGTCGTATGAAGCCAGACATGAGCCGATACAAGGATCCTGCCAATGAGCCTCAGGCACCAGAAACCGAGTACACAGAAGATATTCCTCCGATGGTTTTTTTAGATCCAGATGCAGATTCAGTCCCAGCACCAGCTCCACCTAGTTTGGTCCCAAAGGTGAAAATGACACCACCTAGGGAATTCAAATCAGGACAGGACGCAGAAGTCTGGTTGGACACGGTGGACAGATATTTCCAGTTCACCTATCCAGGTGTCAATGATAAAGACTTGATTACAGTGTTTCTGACTCTCATACAGAATAACGACAGACACTATTTTCAGGTCTTGGCACAACAGCCATATGCCACCTATGAGATGGTCAGACAGACATTCCTCAGACAATTTGGTAATCCTCATAAGAGATCAGTAGCCACGAAACACCTTATGGCACTGACTCAAGGAACCCAAACCTTTGCAGATTATTTGCGCACATTTACATCACTGGCTTCTCTAGCAGCAGTTGATTTGAATGATGTGCTAATAAAGGACAGACTCGTCACCAGTATGGATCCAGATCTCCGCAGACAGTTCCAACTCAGATTCCTGACAGAAGAGCAAAGGAACAATCTGTCGTGGCAAGAAACCACACAGATATTGCTTGATTTGAATTATGTCATTCACTCAAAGCAATCAGAAACCCTTCACTATCGGGGTCAGAAGGAGCAGTCATCTGGAGGTCCAGCCAAGAAGGAAAAGGACATAGGACGTGGCCAGAAGCCATATGACAGATCCAACAGAAATCGGAATCAGAATCAGAGTGGCAGCCAGAACTCCAATCAGAATCGGAACAAGGGAAAAGGTGGAAAAGGCAAGGGCAAAGGAAAAGGAAAATCACAGAATGATAAGACTTGCAATCGTTGTGGTCGTGTTGGTCACATCGAGAAGGATTGTTTTGCCACCAAGACCCCAGATGGAAAGGAGATCAAGGGTAAGCCACCAGCTCAGAATCCTTTTCAGAATCGGAGACAGCCGCAGCAGAATCAGGGTGCTAAGGATGGGTCTGGCAAACTCATCAACACGATCAACACCTTGGTTAAGGAACTGAAGAATCAGCACAGCATCAATGCAGCAGTTGCAACTCCAGCTCCAGTTCCAGCTTCAGCTCCAGCTCCTCAGGGAAACTCTCAGGGTACTGCACAGGTACCGGTGTTGAGAGCACCCCGAGGGTAGATCAGCCTGAAGATGCCACTGAAGCAAGTGGCCGGGTTGAGAGTATCTCAGAAGAAGTCCTTTCCAGTCTGACATTGCAGTTTCAGCAGATGGACACTCCCTCAGAGCACATCGCACAGATGCAGTCTCAAACAGCACAGCTGAAATCACAGAAGAAGCTGTTGTTGTACAAAGGGAAAGTATATGGACAGAGTACTCACATTTTGATAGATCCAGGAGCTACATCGTCTTTCATCGACAGACAGTTTGCTGCTCAGCTTGGTATAGCACCCACAGACTCTTCATCATTTTCAGTGGGATTGGCTGGAGGAAGCTAACTACCATGCACATCCTATCTTCCCAAGGCTACATTTTCTCTGGGCAAGTATAAGGATGCAGAAGATTTCTACATCATTGACATGAAACCATTCACTGTCATTCTGGGTCAAGATTGGTTGGAGAGGAGGAATCCACACATTGACTTTCAGACCAAAAATCTGACGATCACTAGGAAGCATTCATCGGGCTCCAGTATTCGCACAGTATTGTCCAGAGTTGAGCAGACTCCAGACTCAGATGACCTTCCTGAAATGGAATTGGTCAGCGCCACCACCATGAGAAAGCACCTTCGTCGCATTCGATCCAGTGGTTCGGCTGAAGAAGCTGTAGCTTATCTCTTTTCTCTCTCAGAGGTCGACGGTGAACTGGTCTTTACAGCATCAGACACAGACACCACTATGGAAGACCCCGAGGTCACAGCAACACGTGATCAGATGAGAGAAGATTTTTCAGACATATTCCAGGAGGATCTCCCAGCTGGTCATAAGCCAGAACGGTTTGAAGGTGGTTATCATAGAATCAACATTGAACCTGGACACAAACCACCATCGCAGCCAGTACGTACCATCCCAGTTCCCATGATGGAAGAACTCAAACGACAGATCATCAAATATGTCGACTTGGGTATCCTTCGTCCGTCATCATCTCCATATGGATGTCCTATCATTTTCGCTCCTAAGCCAGGTGGGAAGTGGAGGATGTGCTGTGATTATCGAGCCCTTAATAACATCACAATGAAGGACACGTATCCATTGCCACCTCACGACACCCTTCTTGAACAGCTGAAAGGCGCACGATGGTTTAGCAGATTTGACTTCAATCAGTTTTTCCATCAGATCCCTATACATCCAGATGACATTCACAAAACAGCTATTCGCACCAGATACGGTTCCTATGAGTGGACAGTCATGCCTTTCGGATTGACCAATGCTCCTGCAACAGCTCTACGTGTAGGAAATCGGGCATTCTTCGACTTCATCGATCGGTTCCTTGTCATTTTCATGGACGATACCATCGTATACAGTCCGGATTTTGACAGCCACGTGAGTCATGTCCAACAGTTTCTCCAGCGTTGCAGAAAACACCAGTTCTTCATCAGGCCTTCCAAGGTGGAGTTGTTCGTCAGATCTATAGACTTCATCGGACATCACATCTCTGAAGCAGGCTTGTCCATCATCGAAGACAGAATCCGAGCAGTTATGGCAATTCAGCCTCCAGTGTCCTATGGTCCTACCGTTGGAAAACAGCCTATACGCCGTATGGCTAAAGATGGCAAGTCATCCCTTCGGTCATTCTTGGGCATGGTCGGTCAATTCAGGAGATTCATACCAAAGTTCTCCAAAGTTGCCGAGCCGCTCAATCGTCTCCTTAAAGATAATGCAGAGTTTGTCTGGGAATCTGAGCAGCAGCAGGCATTTGATAATCTCAAAAGTGCCATCTGTAACGCTCCAGTACTACAGCTTCCAGATCAGAAACTGCCATCTATTATGGAGGTCGATGGATCAGGCACACACGTTGGTCAAGTGATACTCCAGGATCAAGGAAAAGGTATGAAGCCATGTGGCTATCACAGCGTCACTCTATCCGATACACAGAGACGTTGGCCTATTCCTGAGATCGAGCTATTTGCCATTGTGGAGGGCTTCCGATTCTTTCGCCACATCTTGTTGGGAGCTCCTGAGACCATTGTACGCTCAGATCATCAGCCACTGGTTTATTTCCAGACCAAATCCACACTGAGCCCCAAACAGGCACGGTGGTTGGATGAGCTCTCCGAGTACAACTTCCGTATAGAGCATATTGCTGGCGATAAGAATAAGGTCGCAGATGCACTCACTCGTATCTCTGCACTTTTTGAACTCACTGATTGTCTTCAGCACATGGACATCAGCGAGGTCATGCCATCTGCAGATCCTACATTCATTGCTCTTATATCTTCTTCATCAGCTCATCAGCTACACGACATCATTATATCCGAATATGATCGTGATACATTTGCACAGACTATTTTGGCTAAACTGACATCATCGACTTCATCACAGTCAGTCAGCAGCTACAGCTTCGAGCTCATTCAGGGGTTGATCTATCGTAAGACCATATATGGCAGACAGCTGTACATTCCACCAACAGCTAAAGTCCCCACAGATGACGGTGAGATCACACAGCTTCGCCACATTCTCCTTCATGAGTGCCACTCAGCCACTATTTCTGGTCATGTAGGCAAAAATCGCATGCTTCATCTTCTGCGTAGCCGGTATTATTGGCCAGGAATGACAACGGCAGCCATCAAGTACATTCGGGAGTGCCCCGTTTGTCAACGCCAGAAAACGAGGCGACACAAGCCTTATGGTCAGGCACATATACGATATTCCGTGCCTAAGACCAAATGGCTAGATGTATCTCTTGATTGGATCACTGACCTGCCTATCACCACTAATGGACACGACAGTATATTTGTGGTGATGTGCCAAATTTCTCATCGATGTCATCTCATTCCCTTCAGCATGACCTGGACAGCTCAACATACTGCTTCTATCTATATGCAGCATATCTTCAAGCTCCATGGTCTTCCGAGGAACATCATCTCAGATCGAGACCCCAGATTCACCTCTACATTCTGGCAGACACTGTGGAAATCTACTGGTACGAGATTGTCCATGACTTCCTCACACCATCCACAGTCGAATGCAGCCAATGAGAGGAGCCATGCCTTCATCGAGGATATCCTCAGGTACTTTTCAAATTGTTGATTCATGATTTGATTTCACCATCCTCTGGTTTATAAACTGATTAGATGGTATTTTTTCATCCACAGGTGTTGTTGCAATGATACTTCAGCCAATTCGTGGGAGGACAAGTTGCCTCTGGTGGAGTTTGCAATTAACAACACAGTTTCTGCATCAACTGGTTATTCACCGTTTTATCTCGACTCGATGGCGCAACCACTTTCGCCTCATGACCTGGTAATCACTATTCCGCCAGAAGCTCCTGTTCCAATACACAGAGCTATTCGAGATCATTTTGACCAGTACTCGGCTGTTCATGCCAACGCGGTAGACAACATTTTCCGAGCAGCAGAAATTAGCCAAGCCAGATTCAATAAGACTCACATGCCTCGGCAGTTTGCAGTTGGGCAGAAAGTTCTTTTACGGACCGAGTTTATTCAATGGACTGGTTTGACAGAGGCAGGCAGACACTTTAAGCAGCCATATATTGGGCCGTTCACCATATCCAAAGTGCTTAGCCATGGGCGTGCATACGAGTTAGATTTCGGAAACCTCGATATCCGTATTCATCCGGTACAGCCTGTTTCCAGATTAGAGCTGTACAATGACTCGATCCAAGCACCTTTGCCTCTGCCACAGATGATCACCGAAGAAGGGCAACCACTATTTGAGATATCACATATACTCTCGGATAAGTTCACTAGAGGTGTCAAATACTATTTAGTGCGATGTGCAGGCTACGGCCCTGAGCATGACACCTGGGTCAAAGCCACAGAGCTGACCAATGCAGCAGACATTATAGCTGCCTATGAACGCTAAACATTATATTAAGCCTCATGCCCTTACTTCTTGTAATATATACTAATACATGTCGATCATCTATAACCTTGCTCTTAATGTTTTATCATTATGTTGCATAGAAGCAGGAAATTGATCCTTCCTTGCTAAAGGTGTAGTGAGCCTTGTACAAATCATACCCTTGCACAGATACGCACATGCGAGATATCATATCTGTGGATAAATAAAAACTGCTAAATGCTACCTTTGCCAAAGCCGTGGTTTGTCATCGGATTCTTGGCCAGTCATCCGAAGCTACCGGAGATATCGACTGAGGTAGACGGAGTTGTGATCCTAAGTTGTGCTTGACAAACATAACTAAAGAAATTTCACATTAGTACGTGGCGAATCCATTCTCACTCATCGCGATAGATGTTCGTCAAAGCGTGCGTACTGGACCATATCAGAGTGAGCAGACCGGGTAAGGATTATAAGTCCAATCCCGTTAAGCAGGGCCACTCTCTTTGCAATAAAACAAGCCCCCGGTGAAATAACTCCGGAAACAAACACGGGCTCCCCGATTGCCACCTATGATCCTCCAAAGTAGTTTAAGGAGGGGAGGAAGGGTTGGGTGCACTATATCAGGCCGAGAATCGTGCGATTATAAATCGTTAAATCGTGGGATCATCGTTCGCAAAGAACGACGGCTAGCGCAAATAATCCGTAACGTAGACTTCGGATGCTTTGAATCGTCACTCTGACGCACGATACGTATGGATCGATCAGTAATCCAGCGTCAATCTGCATCACGAAACGCAATTCATTGAACCTTGAAACGTCACTCTGAAATACGATACGAACTTCAAAGGGGGCTACATCCTGAGAACTGTAAGGTGAGGGACTAAAGTGGACTCAGTTCCCCCCAATAACCTAAAAACACCATGAGGGACGCCTCAAATCGGTGTAAGAAGACTGGTACCAGCAAGAAGCGACAACAACAAAGACATCATAGACATATACAAAGGTATGCCCGTTGTGAGGTCACAACTCTTTTAAGAGGGGAGATCTGTCAGGGTCATGACCGATGACATATGTGTCATACATGTCATACGTGTCATACATGTCAGACATGTCATACCATGTTATGTCATGTCGAGTCGTGTCATATATTATTATGACAGTCGTCAGTACGGTCGACTATGACTGTACATGTCGCTAGATGATAAGTCACATCATCTGTCATTATTCAAGGAAAGACTTGAATGACCCTGTCATCGAGAGTTCGTATGTCGAACTCGAAGATGGCAAAGCAAGATACATCTTGAAGTACAAACAAGAACCATCTTGGCTTTAAGCATGTGCGGAACACGCATGCACAGTATGAACGAACTATTCGTTATCACAATACTGGTCGTTCAACCTACGTCTCGGGTTCACAACCCAATGGCGGTACTATCTATGATGATAGGAGACGTATGGTATAAGATGAGGAAGCGTTGGGCTTCAAGCAGATCTTCACTCAGAGACTGCACTCATCACCCGCTATTTCTTACACTTGCGTTGCTGTCCAACTTCGCAGTGTTAACTTGTATATTGATAATATATTCACGGCCTGTTTATCTTGCCGTATCAGTGTGTGTAAGATATACACATGACATACGAACAACATGCCCAATGAGCCGTGTATGTCCCGTGCAGACGACAACCTAGAACCTCGTGCTTGGAGGGTGCTTGATGGGCGGTCCTTGGAGGATATATTACACCACCTACTTACAACATTGTGCAATATGATAAAGTGTATTACAGGATATTTGCAGCGACTGCACTGTACGTATCTACGTAAGCGTCGCATTTGTGACTTGAAACCACTTGGGTCCATGAACAACTTTCAATCCGCGGAGACAGATGGTAACACAAATGTGGAATATGATCATGATTATAATATTTATATTGCGGGACAACATGTTGCGTGTTGCGAGGTTTTACATTATCCGTGGCTGCCGTGCTGTTCGGCTGTGCAAACTGTACTGTAGAGAAAACCTAGTTCGCGAGCCGTCTTACAAGTCCGCTGGCGTGTGTCCATGTCCAAATCGACTAAACTTGACACTGTTAACCGTGTACGGTGCAGATTTGACCGCGACCCGCCCCATCCTGGTACATCAGGGACGGGCGGGTCACGGTGATCTACACTATGAAAAGGGGCGGAACTTAGTTACGACGACGTAGATGTATGCATATGTAAACAACTTTGTCATATGTCCAATTGTCCACTGCTACTCGGATTTGCTATGCTAACTATAGATCGCTTGCACATACAAGGTCCTACAAGTGATTTGCACTGATAGCGTTTATACTGTAATCCGCCCGGTGTGACATACCTGTGTATGTGCATGCAAGCACGTTTCGGATGGTTGTGGCTTATGGTAAGCAAGATCAGCATTACTTGTTCATGATCATGTCAAACAGTGAATCCTGTGGATGATTATTTCGGAAATTTCCAAGGATACATAAGTAATTCTTGGTTTGTGAGTAAATAATTTTTGTTGCAGTAAAACTGAGTCAGTGAATAATGTCAAATTATATAATTGATATATCCAAGATATTCAATGCTGATAAAATTTCTGGGACGAGTGTATATAAAAGTAATTACAGAAGTATGTATGATAATAAAAGCTGGTTAATGATAATAATAATAAAAATAAAAATAAAAATAAAAATAATCGTATAACATAGGAGGAACGTATATCGTAGGTAAAAATTAGTTGGAAGAAAAATTGAAAGGACGACACGACCGCTGATGGCACGGTCGCGGTCGGGGCTGCCCTTGTAAACCCAGGCAAGCCCGCCTGGTTTGACGAGGCTCAAGCGACACAAAAGGCCCCTAATAAGACGAGGTCCACAGCGAGCAACCGGATCCATTTATGTCCTTCGTGGACACGCTGCTCTTATGGGAGCAGCAACGCGCGACGACGAGGCGCAGGCGCAGGCGGTCATGCCTCGCGTGTACGGGTATTGCAGGGTTGAGAATCAAAATAGAGAGGTTCCGCAAGCCGAATTCGGTCAAAAAACGGGTGACGTGGACAATTTCACGAGACACGTCGGACGTTGGCGTAATTTTGCTCCGAATTATGGAAAGATTCTTACGCGTGAAATGAAAATTAACACTGAGGGCTCCGTTTTTTCTTACTGTAAGGGACAGGGTACGGGCGCTGGGAACTCGTCCATCTTGCATGATGACACATGATGACTGCATGTCACGGCTGCGACCACAATGAACGTCGCCGGCAGCAGACGGTGAACACATGTCACATCGACATCGCGGACACCATTGCCGCTGCCGATGCCGTTGCGTGACTGCTTACTCGTTACAGTACTGTGACACTCGTTCTTCGTTGACCCATCGCAATCCGCAATTGCATCGTAAAATTCTTCAGCAACAGAACGCAATTTCTTCAACGTTTCGCCGCCTCATGGGGCGAACGGTGCTGTGACTGCTGTGATACACGCAGGGATTTCCAAAGTGCTCGGCTACTTTTATTTTTCAGTTCGCTTATCATAATGTGTAAACTTATGATACTATGTGTGCGCAGGTCATGTCGCAGGTATCCGATTGCGAGGAGGGACGCGCGCTCTTGAGATGTGGAAGTCGAGGTTGGCGAATGCCAACCTTGCTTGGGATGAAACCCAACCATATCGAACTTATCGCATATATTTCACGTTTGCATCCTTGGCATCTATGCAAAGTATGAGGAGCATGGAGTGGGCATAAGTCCTAGGCTGTTTTGGTTTTGGGTTCATGGCGCATTCGTGACCTCTTGGGGTGTGGAAGTCGAGGTTGGTCTAAACCAACCTTGCTTGGGATGAAACCCAACCACATCGAACTTATCTCATCGGTACATTTTTCTCAGTGAACCTGTAAGGTTTGAGCCTCAAACGGCTAGGACAAGTTCGTAGGCTGATTTTGTTTTCCATGATTTATTACGACCCCAAAAAACAAAATCAGCCATCGCCTTAACGTTCTCGAAAGACCTTCAAACTTGTAATATATATTACTTAACTAAGATAGGTGCGATAAGATAATCCGATGTGATTGGGTTTCATCCCAAGCAAGGTTGGTTTAGACCAACCTCGACTTCCACACCCCAAGGGGTCGCGAATGCGCCATGAACCAAAAACCAAAACAGCCTAGGACTTATGCTCACTCAATGCTCCTCATACTTTGCATAGATGCCAAGGATGCGAACGTGAAATGTGTATATCTTAATGCGATACGTTCGATATGGTTGGGTTTCATCCCAAGCAAGGTTGGCATTCGCCAACCTCGACTTCCACATCTCACGAGCGCGCGTCCCTCCTCGCAATCGGATACCTGCGACATGACCTGCGCACACCTAGTATCATAAGTTTACACATTATGATAAGCGAACTGAAAAATAAAAGTAGCCGAGCACTTTGGAAATCCCTGCGTGTATCACAGCAGTCACAGCACCGTTCGCCCCATGAGGCGGCGGAACGTTGAAGAAATTGCGTACTGTAGCTGAAGAATTTTACGATGCAATTGCGGATTGGGATGGGTCAACGAAGAACGAGTGTCACAGTAACGAGTAAGCAGTCACGCAACGGCATCGGCAGCGGCAATGGTGTCCGCGATGTCGATGTGACATGTGTTCACCGTCTGCTGCCGCCATGCCGGCGATGTTCATTGTGGTCGCAGCCGTGACATGCAGTCATCATGTGTCATCATGCAAGATGGACGAGTTCCCAGCGCAGCGCCCGTACCCTGTCCCTTTTCTTAACACTGTAAATCGTCCGAATTCGGGAAATCGCTCCCGAATTCGGATGAAAATTGTTTATATAAATTGAAAATCACGCGTGCGCTTCATGCATGTGACGGATTTTGGCTCCCAAAAGATGCTCTTTTGTTTGTATGTGGTGTGCACATGCTACTGCAGTGCGGTCAAAAGACTGCGGAGAATTGACCGTCGCGTCGCTGCCATTTACAACATTCGATATCGCGAGAGCATTCGAAATCTTTGCGACTGCGGACTGTTTCACACGAAAAATAGATTTCGCGTTTTTTGCGAGACTGAAAGATTCCCTGGCGTCATTTTGGAATTACGCCAGGACCCAAGAAGTGACTCGACACAAAATCCGACGTGGCACCGGGATTTGGTCCCGAATTATGAAAAAATGCGTGTTTGGGACATACCCCCCGATTTTGGGACACCCGGGGGGGCCGTAGGCCCCCCCTTGAAAGTGCTTGTTTGGGACCGGCGTGCCTTTTGGGACATGTGGGGGGCCGCAGGCCCCCAAAGCCGCAGGCTTTTTGGGACCGTAGGTCCCATGGGGCCGAAGGCCCCGAGGTTTTGGGACGTTTTGGGGGCCGTAGGCCCCCAAAGCCGCAGGCTTTTTGGGACCGTAGGTCCCATGGGGCCAAAGGCCCCGAGGTTTTGGGACGTTTCGGGGGCCGCAGGCCCCCAAAGCCGCAGGCTTTTTGGGACCGTAGGTCCCCATGGGGCCGAAGGCCCCGAGGTTTTGGGACGTTTTGGGGGCCGTAGGCCCCCAAAGCCGTAGGCTTTTTGGGACCGTAGGTCCCCATGGGGCCGAAGGCCCCGAGGTTTTGGGACGTTTCGGGGGCCGCAGGCCCCCAAAGCCGCAGGCTTTTTGGGACCGTAGGTCCCATGGGGCCGAAGGCCCCGTGGTTTTGGGACGTTTTGGGGGCCGTAGGCCCCCAAAGCCGTAGGCTTTTTGGGACCGTAGGTCCCCATGGGGCCGAAGGCCCCGAGGTTTTGGGACGTTTCGGGAGCCGTAGGCCTCCAATTCTTGGCGCCTCACTTGAGACCGAAGGTCCCAAGCTTTTGGGACATGTTGGGGGCCGAAGGCCCCCAAAGTCATAGGTTTTTTTGGGACCGCAAGTCCCAAATCTTTGCAGGATATGAACGATATAACGTGGCATACATAACCCACTACAACGTTTTGGTTCTTTCCACACATAAGATGTGTGTGTGTATATAGTCTATATACTTTCATATTCATATTAAACCATCGGAGTATATGTGTATGTGTGTGTATATACACCGTGGGCCCGATTTTAAGCAACAACCGTTTAAGCGACCAACGATGGAATTCTCAAAAATTAAGCCGTTTCCAGCCTTTGCAAAAAGGTTGGATATTTTGCCAACCCCGTTAAAGCAATTCTAGCCCTCTGAATGGAGATCACGAAAATTGTCATTTTTGCTGTTTTTAGCAATTCCAGCCTCCAACGATGAAAATTCTCAAAATTTTTGATGAACTAGATGACACCACCTAAATTTCGAACAAATTTATGCAGATTTTCAGCTTATTCGTAGGTTGATTTTCAGCTTGTGCATAAACTGCGAGGAAGACAGATACGCTGTCCGGCTAAGCGCACGCTAGGAGACAAACTGATAATCATATAACTTGTGTCTGGCCGAAGCTTTATGCTCTCGGAAACCCAGACAGTGAAACTATGACTGTACTACTGTACTGTACTACTGTACAGTACAATGCTAGGATGTCACGGACACGAGACGGAAGCAGGGTCAGGCTAGGGGCTAGTCAGAGCCCATAATAACTAAGCCTAAACCCGAAGTCCAGCACACCACCCGTGGGTGTGACTACCTAGCAAAGCAGGTACAGGAATACAGCCACGAGACATAAACAAACACCTAACATTCACTTCGGTGGAAACCGATCACTTCTAGCTGGGTGCCGGGGTCCTGACCCGGTCATCCCACTACTGGGCTAAAGCTAATCAAGCTACCAGGATAAATGCCAAGAAACCTAGCCACTTTGAGGCTGGTCAGCGGGGCTGAGTTCAGCGGTCGGATGCAAAGTAAATAAGAATCCTGAAGTGAATTGTAAGTTGTCTGTCACCGATTGAGCACCACCAGGCCCAAGTGGGCAAGGTGGATCCACAGCCGAAAGTAAAGCAACTGAAGAACCGAGATAAGCAGAATCCCATGGCGGTTTGAGCATTGAAGAAAGAGACAAAAGAACTCGATCGTCAGGTGGCCAATCACGGATGTCCAGAGAGCCAAGCGGCGGATCCGGAGCAAAGAGATCTCCAGTAGACCGATGGACGGTGACTCCGGGCTCAACCAGGCCCCTGTCACCACCGCCCACGGCAACCAGAGATGCCGTAGCACTGGCTAACAGAGAACAGCAGAGCATCGAGGACATCAATGCACACCGGAGAAAACTCGGCGGAGCCCGTGGACGGCAAACCGGAGCTGCTAGTGGCGATGCTCCCCCGTCAGAGTCATGCTCAAGAGTGCCGAAGGAGTCAAAAGCCACTTGCTGCCCGCCGTCAGAGTCATTGTCAGAGCCTTGGTCGTTGTCAGAGACTTCAGAGCCAATGTCAGAAGTCTCAATCGTCATGCCAGCAAACAGCGGAGCCGGTGCAGAGTCGCCAAGCCAGAGCGATGGGACAGAACCAGGCAAGCCGAGAGAGCCAGGGACAGCCACCGGTGGGTCATGAGCCGTAGGCACACCACCAGCCACGAGTGCAGAGGGACCCCGAACCGCAGGCGGTGGCGGAATCGAACCCCGTGCACCCGAGTGGAACGTGGCTAGAGGAAAGTGAGCCTCGCCGTCATCGCCAGCTGCCGCATCCTGAGCGGAAGCCGCCGCATCCTGAAAGTGCTTCAGAGATGTGGGCTCAGCCGGCACAAAGGAATGCGCCGACAGCTCGCACACCTCTGGGCGACCCTCCATCGTGCAGAGCGACTCAAAGGCGTGCTCATCCCCCGCGTCATAGAAACGCTGGAAACGAACAGCCAAGCAGTCAGTCTCGTAGTCTTCAACTGCACCACAATAGTGGGCAGAGTGAAGACCGCCGTTGGGGCATTCAGCATGCCAGTGCTTCAAACCACTTTGTGCACACACCGCATTTTGGCAGTGGGGCACGAAGGCACCACTCTTCTTGTCAAATGAGACATGAGGAGCGGTGCGAAGCGGTTTAACACCAGCACGATGATGCTTAGCAGCAGAGCGGGTAAGGTGCTTGCCCGCAGGCGGAGGCCCTTCCCGCTTCGCTGCCGCTTCAAGTCACGAATGTCCTGTTGCATGCGCTCCAGCTGCTTCTGCAGACTGGACAACGCCGCAGCTAGGTCAGACGCGCCATCGCCGAATGACAGAGCAGATATAGGGGTGCCAGAGACTTTCAGGCCGTGGCGGAACTGCTCCCGCACACGAGCCTGAATAGTCAAAAGAGACACGCCCTGCCGCTGGTCAGCCCGAGCCAAGGAATTAGCCAAATCACGGTATAAAGCCGAATTGCCGAGAGCCTTGAGAAACTGCCGCTTCACCGCGTCCTCTGGCAAGTTGTGGGAACGCTGAACGTCCCGCAACAGGCCATTGAACTCACGGATGCCACGGTCAGGATCTTCGCTGCTGGGGATGCGAACCGCCAGCAGCGACTCAAAAGAGTCAAAGGGCTCTGAGCGTTCCTGGAGCATGCGTACTACCTCAAGGGCAGCACGCTTGCCATCCCCAGGAACGTCAGACCCAGAGGCCTCAAGCCAGTCACGGGCAGGCGAGCCAGGGCGAGCCAGAAACGTCAGAGCCGAAAGCAGCAATTCATTGGCCTCATGCCTAGCCTCAACAGTCATGTTGGCCAAGTCAAACAGGGGAGCAAATGCCTGCGACTGGAGCAGAAACTGTGCGCGTAGCTCATGCATAAGCTGTGAAAAAATGTCCACTGCGTCGGTCTCTGTGCCAGCGAAGCGGTCCGATTTGTCTCCGAGAATTTTCGTGGCAACGACTTTTGCAACCTTCCTGTCAAAATTTTCGCGAGCTAGCTGCTGACATTTCTCAAGAACCTCTCTCGCAGCTGCGGTGGTCGGAGCTGGCAGCTGCGGTGTCTGCGGTGTCGCTGAGTGCTGTGCACCCACGTCATCAAAAATCGTTTCTAATCTACGGACGCGAGACCGCGTCATTCTATTTGCTGTAGCAACCATGATGGAGAGACTACGGAAGAGCTGAGCAAGCGAGGGTGGTGGCATAAGATCCCCCACAGCGGCCAGACAACCTGTAGAAGCCTCAGCAGAACAAGATCAAAACTCACAGGTCGTGAGCGTAAGCATGAGAGCGGCCAAAATCTGCAGCGTGTGGAGCGACCTCGCCATAGCTAGTGGTGCACGTAGCAAATCAACTCTCGTCGCGACGATACTGCTGCAAAAAAAATAATCCGTCACAAATTGCTGATCTCCTGCGCAGCGAAGGCGAGCACAAGGCGTGCCGCCATCACTGCCAAGCTAAAAGGCCATACCGCGAGAATAATACACCACCGCCCAAGTGGGCGCTCAGCCCCTCCTACGTCCTACTTAGCCGAACATGGCAACAGCAAGGCGCTGTGCCATCATCAGAATCACCGGAAAGCCGGTGCGGCCTATAACCTGCGAGGAAGACAGATACGCTGTCCGGCTAAGCTCGCTAGGAGACAAACTGATAATCATATAACTTGTGTCTGGCCGAAGCTTTATGCTCTCGGAAACCCAGACAGTGAAACGATGACTGTACTACTGTACTGTACTACTGTACAGTACAGTGCTAGGATGTCACGGACACGAGACGGAAGCAGGGTCAGGCTAGGGGCTAGTCAGAGCCCATAATAACTAAGCCTAAACCCGAAGTCCAGCATAAACAACTGTTTGGCTTGTGCGTGCATAAGCTGGTTTTCAGCTTATTCGTAGGTTGATTTTCGGCTTATGCATAAGCGGAATTTCAGCTTATTCGTAGGTTGATTTTCAGCTATGCATAAGTTGATTTTCGGCTTATTCGTAGGTTGATTTTCCGCCTATGCATAAGCTGATTTACAGCTTAGTCGTAGGTTGATTTTCAGCTTATGCCTAGGCAGATTTTCAGCTTATGCGTAGGTTAATTTTCAGGTTATGCATAAGCTGTTTTCCCGCTTATTCATAGGTTGTTTTTTAGCTTATGCATAAGTTGGTTTTAAGCCTATTCGTAGGCTGATTTTCAGCTTATGCATAAGCTGATTTTCAGAATATTCGTAGATTGATTTTCAGCTCATGCATAAGCTGATTTTCAGCGGTTATTCGTAGGTTGATTTTCAGCTTATGCATAAGCTGATTTTCAGGTTATTCGTAGGTTGATTTTCAGCTTATGCATAAGCTTAATTTCAGGTTATTCGTAGGTTGATTTTCGGCTTATGCATAAGCTTAAAATGATTTACAGCGTGTTTCCCCCTGATTTTTGTCGATTCGAAGCTTGGTTTTGTATACACTGCATATATTATCTCCCAATGATATTCGAGTTGGTGTCGCGGACCCAGCGCGATATATAAAATACCCCCATTTATATATCACGGGATGGTCATAATTTTCATTTGGGCACGACGTTTGGGTGCAAATCAAGATTTTCCGTATATTTATACACTAGCACCGAACGATCAGTTTGTTTCATAACAAATCTCATATTAAGGCGTTGCGTCATAATGGGAACAGCATCAGTATCGACCCTCCACCAATGCGCAGGGTTGTGGAAGCTCGAGATTTTAATATTTTTAAATTCGGTTTTTTGGGAACTCATCTTGACTGACAATGACAAGGTGACATCTCGACCGTTTGCGCGCGCATATCGAATTATCGAGCTCGTCCTGAGGCACGATCCAAAAAGTGCGTCATAATGGGAACAGCCACTGTGTCACTGCTGATGATGATGGGTGACATCGATATGTATGATATATATGATGCTGATGGTGGCCGATATCGTGAATGCTTGCAGACACGCTTGCGGATGCGCCTGCGCTTGCGGATGTGCCTGCACCTGAAGCGTCGATTTGTGCGGATCTCAGTTCAAAAGCCACTTGCTTCAGATCTTCAAGGGAATGATTTGGGTATGTATCTATCTACGATATACGTTCCTCCTACGTTATACGATTATTTTTATTATTATAATTATTATAATTATAATAATTCATGTTCTCATCTTCACCATTATTCAAGTTATAATGTATATCTATATTATTAAGTCGCGTAATATGCTCTTTTTGAGCCTTCCGATTCAGAAATGCCGATCTGCCGCATCGTGTCGGCTGTCCTACTGCAGACGTCGGCTGTCCTACTCCAGATTTTGCGAGGAGCTCACAGACGCTGCTCATCTGACCAATCATATTCACAGTACTTCATTAAATTCGTAACTTTTTCATACCCGATCTTCCATTCAGGTCAGGTATTGGTTCGAAAAATTCGAGCCAATGATGTTTTAGATTCTGGCCTAAAATCAGGTTATCGTCCGATTGAATCTTAGATGGTTACGGGCGTCAGATCCGGATATTTCCTGGACTCTCATCGTTAATTTTTCCTACTATCCATGAAGCAGGTTCATGGAACCTAATCCTGAATCGAGAATGCCGCGGACCCGCGTATGACGTTATGAGTGTTTGACCGAGCACCCGTTCCAAATACGTTCCGCGCCTGCCAACGCTACATTCATTATTCACCAGGAGCGCCCACCCTGCACTACTGCACTGCACGCAGACCTGAACTGCCTGCTACTCCAGCTTTATACTTTTCACTATTTTTCACTTTTCACTATTTTTCATTGTTTATGTGTAAACTGAAAGCACGGTTTGTGGGCGTGTCGGAGATTGTGCAGGTTGCCCGTGAGATTCAAAGCTCCAATTTACGGTACGTTGGTTCCTAGCTCTCTGTTTTCCCGTTTCTCCGTTGCTGTTTGTGCGGCTGCTTCACAAGTGGTCCCGACTGTATTTGTGAGCAATGAATGTTCTTTTGGAAGTTCTCAATTTTGCACGTTTTCTGCGGCAATTTCCGCGACTGACTCGATTTTGCAAACATGGTGTATGCCGAAACAGTTCACCGCAGTGCGCCCGCCCATACAGCCCCACTCTTTGTTGGTTTGTGCCTACTTACACGTTGTGCCTGTTTTTCCCACTGACCTGGGTGTGAAAGTTTGTTATTATATTTGAATTGCGTGCTAACCCTTTCGTCAGGTTTCGCTTTCGTTCTGGTAGGTGGCGCGTGGCAGTTCACCTCTGCGACCAACCATCCTGTACCGCTATGATTTCCTTCGAGCCCTTGAGCTCCCTTCGTTTTTCTCATCACGGTTTTTTATATTTGGCACGCACAGTCAACTTGAAATATTTCACGCAACTTTTTATGCGGTTTTCAATAGTCATGTAATATGGCATGCATGGTGTCCGGGATGTAAGCTGAATACATCCCGGATTGGGTTCGAGTCCCAACATGCCAACTGTATCCTAATGAATATGTTAGTGGTCGTTTTCTGAGATTTGACGAAGCATAAATGTTGTCGCAATCACAAGAGCATGAGGAACACTAAACATGGTGTCAAGACAAACTTGAAAACGTGCATACCCGCGCGAACTCACACTCCCAAGCGCTCATTATATCCCCCATGGTTCAAGAGAATTGCTTACTTGATCCGAAGAATGTTGGTACCCGTGGGTTACTAACAGTCCAGGGAATAAGATACGAACCATATGCGTTCTCAATATCACGCAGATAGTTCATATCCATCAAGTCAAATAAGGGCTGCCTGCCCTTTCCGCTCAGCGACGGAAAACCAAAATGAATGTTGCGATATCATGTCTCAACACTCGACGGTCTCAACGCAACGTCTCAACCGCACGAGGAAATGTGAGTTCGCGTCTGACCGCTCCGAATCGCTGAATTGCAAATCATGATTGTTGATTCTGTCATGTTCGGCGGTTCTGGGCCGTCATCGACATTGACATCGCGATGTTCATGTCATGGCCATGGCCCATTGCAATTTGCAAAGCTTTAGTATGTGGCACGCCGGGGTTTTCCCCCCAAAGGTTCCTACGGGTAGTGACACCTGACAGGTCTGCGTCTCAGTAGCGCCACGATGCTTGAATTCTGAATGTGAATAGGTGGAGGGAATACATGAAGTGACACCGCTGGCGCTGCCGTCTATATTTGTACTTAAAAAGCCGACTGGATACAATTATACAATAGACGTGTGTCACGGTAAAGATTGTTAGATTCAAGATAGAATATTACGAGAGGAATAGATGCACCTTCGGTGCGACAATTTTTAATTATTTTAAACATAGAATAGTCGATAGTGTCAAGTGTCTACTGTACTCCGGTATAATAAATCCGAAACGCGAGAGAGAGAGTGTATGGAAAGGGGGGGGGTATCTATATTTAATTCTTCCAAAGACGGTGATGACTGCGCCCTGAGATATCAGGAATGGAATTATGGAAATGGCAATTTGATGCATCGGGAGATCATAAAAGTATGATCTATATTTAATTATTCGAAACCGCGACGCGAACACCCTCATACCGAATGCGGGCCCTATGGGCTCAATCTGGGAAAAAAAAAGTGTACTTTCGGGGGGGTGTGGGGGGGCGGAG